>PVJI01013215.1:0-48589 GCA_004026765.1 Micronycteris hirsuta | reverse complement strand
AAAATATCTTAAGGAAATTCCTATACAACATCTATCATTCACTAGCAATTTCAATACATACTCTATTCCTTTAAGCGAGCTTTTTATTTTTTCGTGAAAAAAAAAATTGCACGAATCCCACAGACATGCGGCTGCTACACACCTGCACCAAGTCTCACGTAAGGCATCCTAAGCAGCACTTCTAGGTATATTTGTTAACGTACAGTAATGGCAGAGAAATTAAAGCAATTGATAGGTAAACATCATGCAGTCTTTAGGTAGCCTTCACAATAATTAAAACTTCCTTTATTAGCATTTGAATGGAGTTCTCTTAAAATCTACAGAATAACTTAAAATAACCAGACATACAAACCTCCTATGTACTACCGCTCATGTCCCCTTACTGGCCACATTTCATACATTTAAATTACTGTAAGCTTCATTAACCAAATCTGTCCAGTGTACTGACCTACCATAATCCCTCAGTCCTCTTTACACATTAAAAAAAACTGACAACTAGTAAATTACTGCAATTCAGGTGTGGGGCTCACCTGCAGTGCCCGCTGCTCCCGGCTGAGCTGACTGGAATCTGCATACAGTTCGGTAGTGACACACTTGAATCTGTCACCCACATAACCAGCAGAGTTGGCGATTCTCTTTGCCAGCTTAGATGGCTTCGGTTTCAGCACTTTGCCATCATTTGATTCTGCCTCATCAGCTCCATCTTTGGTATAGGTGGGGGTGACATCCACACTTGGTGGGGCACCGCTCACAGAAAATGGTTTGGGATCCTCTTGGGTTTTACCAAAAGTTACAGCAGGGCCATCGTTCCCTAGTGTTGGCTCCAGGAATGAAGTGGAGACCTGTACCCCCAGGTTCTCCTTGTTGGTTCCTGCTGGAACGTTCTCCTTGCTTAAACTGAAGACTGACTGGCCCGGAGCCTGTTTGAAATTATAGGCTTCATGGAAGTCACTGATGCGCCCCAACTCCTCTCTCAGGGCAATGAAATCACGGTGTGGCTGCAGGGCCTGGTCAGTCGGGGCCTTGCTGGGCTCAGTGGTCTGGCCAACACTCTCGGCTGCAAAGCCGGGTTTTGGCATGTTTGTGTCAGTTTTAGCATCTGACTCCTCCCGGAGAAGGTCTACATAGACGAGCTTGTCGCTTTTGGTGACAGTTTTGCCTTGATTCCAGCTGGGGCTGGGCTTTAGGTTCTTGTCAGTGGGAACATCTGGATGTAACTTGGTGTTGCTAGCTTCCAACATCTCGGAAAAACGGTTCCGGTGGGTTGAATCCTCATAGCGGGTTCTCTCGTGGGACCTAGACCTCTTCTCTGGCTTCTCCTCTTTTGTGATGTCTATGGGTGCATGAGGTATCAACATGGGATGCACCATGCCCAATCCCAGTGCATCTTGGTAGGTCACAAACTCCGGCCGGCCCGTAGGCAGGCCATAGGGCAGTCCAGGTTTGGGAGCCAGGTGCCCAGGAAAGAGACTGCCATTGGGCAACAGAACTGGATGAGGGTAGACAGGCCCCTTACCATGTAAGGAGAGGGGACTTATAGCAATGCCCTCAGGTGCTGGGTAAGGGAGGTAACTCCTGGGGTAGGGAATTGGTGGGGACCTGAACGCCTCATTTGGAGAGAGAAATATTGAGCTTGGCGGGAGGCCATTCTCGCTTGCTTTGAAGCTCGGTTCTGGGTTGCTGGCTTTGGCGCTCTTGCTGCTGGTGCCACTGCTGTGCTTGGCAGGCGTGGTCGGAGGCTGGCCCACATGCTGAATGACGGATGGTGTGGTGTCCACAGAGCTCCTGCTAGTCTTGCTGCCATCTGCACTGGCATTTGGGGCTGGTGACGCAGAGGCTGGACGGCCCGCACTGGACACTGCCCCTGAAACATTAGTGACGACAGCATCTGTGCCACCCATGCGAGGACATGAAGAACTCCGCTGCTGTGGTATTGCCCAGTCCAAAGCCTTGTTTTTCAGCGGCATGCCCTTGCCATTGTTCTCTTCATTGGGACTTGGCCCGGGCACCACCCAGGACGAGGGAGCTGTGCTAATGATTTCAGATCTATAGATAGCACAGCCGTTTCCTGGAGGAGATAAGGTTTCTTTTGGAATCTCACTTCCAGAGAGCACTAAGCCACTTCCAGCTCTGCTGTGAACCAGAACTGTGGGAGCCATCTTTTTCATGTGCTCAGCTTTGGAAGCATCTACATCCACCACTTTAGAAGACAAGTCCAGTGGCTTATCAGTGACGTCTTTGGTAATCGTCTGCTTCTCCAAGAGAGGAGGTGAGCCACCATCTTTCCTGTCCTGATTCGCTGTTTTCCGAGTGTGCCCGGGAACTGACTGGGCACTTTCGGCCCCTTCTGGAGTCTTAGGGTACTTGCTGTTGGAGAGCCTGGCCACAGGGAACTCACTACTAACTGTCATGTATGGCTTCGACAGGGTGACAGAAGGCGAGGTGGAGATCCTGGCATAATGCTTGTGGAAATCAGAGTAGGTATCTGCAGTGGGCTGGGAGGGAAGGTGGACTCGAGGTGAAGGCCGAGGCGAGGGGGGCAACAGGAGAGCCGCATCCCCTGGCAGGCCACTAGTGACTGGCTTGGCCGAGGGCACTCTAGGCTGCTTACTGTTCTGGATGTGGGGATAGGTGTGGGAATCGACAGGGTTCCCAGGACTGACACCCATCTTCCAGGGCAAGCTTTTGTCTGCGCAGTGGACCAGAGGTGGGATGGCTGGGGAGGCTGAAGGCGTCGAGAGCCTCATGGGTGAAGCCAGAGACGACGGGATATGGGGACTGACGTAGTGAGGTGGCGGCAAGTAGAGAAAGCGCTCCCCATTGGTGCAGACTGGAGAATACAGTGGCTGGGCCAGGCTGTAGGACTGCTGAGGTAGCAAGGCCTTGTACATGTTCAGAGAATACTTATTTGGCGACTCAAGGAAAGGGTAGATGGCTGGCGTGGCACCTTCCATGTAAGGATTGACCCAGGGCAGCCGCAGGTAACTAGCACCATTGATGTTGAGAGGGCTCTGTTTGTCGCTGGCAGGCCTGTCCAAGCCCAGTGTGTCTGCTGTGGGTACAGCACTTTTTTGTATTCCAGGTGGTGTTTTGTATATAGCACTGAAGCCATTTGGGGGTTTTCCAGGGACAGCGGAGGCCTCCACTGTTTCAGGTGTATTCGGTTTGAACTGTACCTCTGGGTTTCTTTCGGAAGAAAACCCAAGACCACCTAGAGTGCTCGTGGCAGTCTCGCGACCTTTCTCTGAGCCCAGTCCACACAAACTAGAATAGACGATGTTGCCTGGGACACGCAACCCTTCCCGAATCAGGCCAGTGCGATCCATGCTCAGTGCTGTCAGGCCATCAATCCGATGGGCTGCAGTCGCGTCCACCTTTGCAGAAGAACATGGACATTACTTAGGACATTCCTTCAAAGCAGCCTGGCCCGCCCTTAAGAGAAACTACAAACTAGCTCAATAATGACATCAGCCTCGACATCTGAGCAGAAAGGGTTAAGAAGGAAAGGATTCATAGGGTGTCTGGTCTCCTCCCCCGCTCCCTCAAAACCCTTTGCTGCCAGTTCAGCTAGTATCCTGAAAGCCCAGAAAATGTTGACCCCTTTAGACTTAATACCCATACATTAATTCAGTCATCTATTAACTTTGGGAAATTCACCTCAGAAAAAAAACTTTGTAGCAACTGAAACACACCAAAACTCCCCTACTCTCAGTACCACCCTCACAGGGTACAGAACTCACACTAACCCTCCCTGGACCTGTTGGCTTAGGGGTGGGGGGGAAGTGGTGTTCGCTGGGTTTTTCCTGGATGTTATTTAACATAGCAAGAAAAAATCTTCAGTGGGACAGGAGGAACGGAGGACTTTAGCTGTCTCATTTCTAAATCAATAAAGAGGCCACGGGTCAAACTGTGGTTGCATCTTTTGACTTCTTCTCCCTGGTGTCTGAAGGGGGTTCTGTGTTACATATATTACTGGAAAGGTAAGCCCTAAGGATCTACTTGGAGGCTGGAAGTGTACCCAACTGGGAGCGCTGGTGTGGCATGCAGCTTAGAGAAGAAAAGGCAGCACACATCCCACCACTCACTAAAGGGTGTGCACAAGGACCTGAGGCAGGAAGAGCTTAGGTGAGGGCTTGTCGTGCAGCAGATGGAAGGTTTCTACTCAGCCCTGCCCTGAAACATCCTGCTCCTCACCTCCCCCAAAAGCCCTTTAATGGTATGCAAATTAATGTACGATTGATTACAGATCACTGAGATTCAGATAGCACATCAACAGAAGCCATTAATCTCTTACCACGTTGTGGTTCAAGGGATTTTCTTCCCTTAGTTCCAGTCTGGCCTTTGAAGTGTCACCATCATTTACAGGAATTTTCCTATTTAAAAGGACACACCAACTTCATGAAAGCATTCCTCACTTAATCCATCTTTCATAGATCACCCCCAGAAAAAGATCAGTTTCTAATATCTCCATTTTTTTTCAACTGCCCTTAAAAAAAATTCCCTCCCCAGTGACCCATCATTCAAAGTTGTCCCCAAATGGTGACTTAACTGGACTTGGAAAAACCAATGGCAGGCCAACAGGGATGTGAGATCACAAATATGACTCCAAGGTGGGTAAGCCAGAAATCAAGCACGACCATTCCTCCAGCACAGTCTTTTCTCCAGAGAAGCCAGGTAGGCCAATGTGGGCTCTGCTATCCTAGACGACCCTTAGAAGCTCTACCTGAGGACAGACGTTAATACAACGGCCAAAGACCAAAGCGGGAGACAAAAGGCTGGAGTGTACTGGTTTGGTCACATCAACCACTTCTGTGTTACCCACAAGGTCAGGCTTTCAAAACTTTTCCTCCAAGTTAGGTACCATGTCCTCTGAAACACGTTTCCATGGTGATAACAAAGCCATATTTGACTGCCTTTATCAAAATGATGAGGGATACACACTAATATACAAATGTCAGCCGCTCCAGGCTCCAGACGAAGCCGCACATCTGTGCCAGGCTGCTGCAGCTGCCCTGGGACTTGTTATCAGAGAGCATCGATAAAGAAGGCGCCTGGTGCCAACTTCCAAATCCCCAGGATAAAATCGCTGACAAGCAGCAGAGGAAAGCTTCATCATTACCCCGAAAACCAGCTTCAATCATCTACTTCTTAGATGCCTCTATCCCACACCCCCAAAATTACTGATCAGGAAGCGTAACAGAGTTGTCAGATGACTGAAACCATGAGCCAATGGCCCTGCAGAATGTGCAGCAGAGGAGGCCCGGAAACCCTGCGCTTAAATGAAGTAAAGGGTGGCTATCTCCCCAGTTATTACTGAGCAAACTATTTGTTTTAAAAGCACATCGAATGCCGATCCACCTGGGCCCACACTCCTGACATTTAGAGTTAAAGCAGCATATAGACTGGGATTAATTCTCTTTCATAAATATGAAATAATAAATTAAGGACGAAAGTGCACTGAAAGGCCGCTTTAGGGGCTAATCTTTTAAAGGGCGGCAATGCTTCGCTGAGCTGGGTTGCCTGTTAAAACTGTAAATCAAGGGCTGCCAGCAAGGCAGGAGATCTTTCTCCCCACCTCTTTTGGGCCCACTCTGGCTGTGAGAAAATGGGGGGGGGGTGCTCAGTTCTGTTTAGGGGCAGGGGGAAGAGTCCCGCATGCTCTCCCAGGGCCTCTGCCACACAGGCACACTCACCTGTCTTCGTTGATCCCACACATGCGGACCCTTTCACTGTTCATCCAGCTGTGAACGTTCCCATACAGGGGGGTTGCTGAAAGCATGTCGTCTTCTTGGATGGCAGCTTTTCTTCAAGCGTCTAGTCTGTTTAAAACAAAACAAAACAAAACAAAATCCCAGGAGGTTGACTATAGAAGAGCCAAACAGGAAAAGAGAGAAGACCTCTCTCTAGGCAAGCCGTACAGAACGCAATTTCTCCACAATGCATACAGAACGCAGACTTAGGAAGGCAGACTGCTCGATGTTCTACAGATGGCCAGGAGGGTACACACACACCTGACCCCAAGGTCGAGGAGGGGAGAGGGTTAAAGTGCTGCCCCCACACCATCCAAAGTGTAGCCACTCCATGCCCACTGGCCAGCCTCCTTTCCTCAGTCCCAGCCTTTGGAGAACACATTTGAAAGGAACGGTGCTGGATGCCAGGAAGCCATGCACTGATTCTTCTTGGGGCTGAAAGGATCAGGGCAGGTGGAAGACACAACAGTCGGGTGTGGCCCACACCACCAGGAGTTTCCAGGGCTGTGGTGTGCACAACTTACAGCCTGAGGGTTAAAAAGAGTGGGGGAGGAGGGGCTAGTGATCCACTCCACTCCAACCCTAGATTAGATTAAGCACCAAACCCAGGTGATATGGCCTGGGAGCTGCAGAGGGAGGCAGCTGAGTAATTCAACAACGCCGGCTCGCTGTGGGACAAGAAATCATTAGCGAGCACAGGAGCCTTAGCAGGCCAGGTTGCTGAGCTGCAAGCTGCTGGCACACTGGGAGCAGCCAAAAGCCACCCATTTTCCACCTACCGGTAGAGGGGAGGCTGCCAGACAGAGGAGGGGACAGCACCTCTCCCCACCCCCACTTCCTTACCTTCTCTGCCCACCACCCCCACCCAAGGCACATTCTAGTTTGCTGCCTGAGTGAAGGGTCAGGACAAGCTGCATTTTATTAACAGGATTATCACGGCGCGTGATTTATCCTCATGCAGGATTTTAATTGCTCTTTGGAGGTTGAGCCGTTTCTTTTGACTGCGCTTCAGCCCATATCCTGCTGTTAAATGCTGGGTTAATAAGTAGGGGAGCCTTTAATGCCTGGGACCGATGGCCCTGGGCAATTCCCTGATCACAATCACATCGCCAGCTCCCTTGTCCAGACTGGCCACAGCATCTTTACCGGAGACCCAGACCCAAACCTGAGTGTGGAATCATTGGCGTGCAGATATCAGGGGAACTTTTCTTTCTCCTCCTCCCTCACATACCCACCCACACAGTTTCCGAAAGCCCAAATGTTCCCTAAGTCGACACATTTCCTTTGTTAGCAGGAAAAAATATGCAAATGATCAGTTTTTACACGTTAGCACACGGAGCAGGAGCCTGCATGGTTGGTTGCCTGGGTTGGAGGCACCAGGTCCGGGATCGTTCACCTGAGAGTCCAGAGTCACAGAGGGTGGGGACGAGGGAGCACCTGGGAAACCTGAATCCCAAATCCAGGCTGTGCGTGGACATTTCTTTGTCATAACTAAGCCTTTTGTCCACCAGCATCCCCCATCAGACCCTAGACATAGTACACCGGCTATTAAGCAAGAGCCACCAGCACAGATACACTGCACACAGTCAGAGCCCAACAATGAGGCTAGAGAAGGAAAGAGGAGGCAGGCATCTGCAGACTGTGGCAGACCTGGTGGGACTCTGAAGGAGCTATTTCTCTAGGAAGCATCTTTCTTCAAACTGGGGTGTTCCCAACGCATGAGCCACAGCACCCCCCAAAAAGACTCCTCAGGTGTTAAGGTTCTGTGGAGGCTCGTGGGCTTTTTGTCCATGTTTCAAATCTACAAATCAGGTTGAGGAGAAGGCCACCAGTTGTGCTGGGACGACCACAAGGCACATCCAAGGGAGTCTCCCCTCCCTAACTTCTGCGGCTCCTTCTAACAAAAGTAAGACATCCTGAGTCAGTGGCCTAATGTAGAAAGTATAGCAACATTCCTTGGTTCAAGTGTCCTGGTCATTGGCGGTGGCAATGGGACTATACCAGGCCATCCCCTCAATGTGTGCCATAATGAAATGCAGAAATTGCATAAGGAGCAAAAGGGTCACTGCATCCAACCCCAAAGAAAAGGATGAGGGAAGAAAGCGTGTGCCTATGAAACCTCAATCTCTCATCTCCTGGTGTCCTAGTGTTCCGAAATTGGATTCCTCTTAAACAAGCCGCTTCCTACAGATCTCCTTTAGTAGTCACTTTGTGACAAGGACCTCCCAACACCTGACTGAGGAGAGGAAGGACGAGTGCTGCCTCAATCATTCTACTGAGTTCCCTTGCTTTGAAAGGGCTTTCCCTTAGAGAGGACAGCCTGGACTTAGCAGAAAGGTGAATGTAGTTAAGAGACATCTGGAACCACTGGGTGCTTTCAAAGCTTCTCCCGCTCTCCAGGGCTCGTCCTGTGGGGTTTTCAATATTAATGCTGCACAGATAAATGACACCAGGTGTCAGAATGAAGTGTTCTCACATGCACAGGGTCAGATGGAGTGTTGAGGCCCAGAGCACGCAGGATTCAATGTCATCTGTATGTGTGTGTTTGGGGGTGGGGGAGGCAGGGGGATGGGTAGGGCTAAACATGAAGAAGCAAAACGTGGGGGGTACATTGTTGGATCCTCTTGACCACACACACACACACACACACACACACACACACTGTCTCTCTCTCTCTCTCTCTCTCTCTCTAGCTGCCCCATGAACTTTTTGTGAACTGTTTAAAAGTGGAGGTCTGTTGAACAAACAGCGGCGCCACTGCCAGCCATAATTTCATTGCAACAAGCTAAAGACTTTTAACTCTTCGGGTTCCTGGCCAAAGATGGAGCTGAGCAGAAAAGGCCAATGAACAATAGCACTCCCTGGCACGAGGCCCTTCTCCAGGGTGACAAACAAGAGCAGCCCAACTCCCTGGCAGGAACATCCTCAGCAAAGGCCATACTATGTACACCCTGCCATTACTGAAGAATGGGAACTCCCCTCCCCCATCCCTCTGGGATGTATTACTAAGGGGACATTGGGGCTAAGAAACCAAGATAGACTGAGAGATAGAGATCCAGGGACTCACCCACTCCACTTTGAGAAATGGCTGTTAAAATAGTTGGGACCTTTTTTTCTTAACCTCTAAAGGGAAGTGCTTCAAACCTGGCTTCGCTGACCCTTGGCCGTGGGACATGGTAGAGAGCGCAACGATGTGATTTGGATGACAAACAGGGTAGTCACTTTGCTGCTATATATAAAAGGTTCATTTGCCCTTATTTCTCAACCCCCCCACCCTTCTTCCACAGGCAGGCTATGCTTCTTGAAGTGCCAAGATGTGTGAAGTCACTCATGAAAAGCACTTTACAAGCACCAACCTGTCTGTGGTGTGAGCTGCTAAGCTACACCCAGGCTCTGGGGGTTAACCCTTTTTGCCAGTAGTGGAGAGAAGGGGGCAAGGCTGCAGAACAGGGATGAAGAGAGATGGCTGAGAGACGAGGTCAGACCGGGAGACTGAGGAGCGTCTGGTTTCTTAATAACAGTCGGGAATTGTAGTGGCTGCCTGATGGAACACTGGTTCCGGGGAGAAACCTGGCTTGCAAAGTGCAGACACACACCGAGGGGTCTCTAATTTTCAGTATGGTGGTTAACCGAAAGCACAGGAGAACTTAGGTCTTCCTCAAAAGACCTGAGCAGTCGTCATCTATTCTGGAAACCAAGAGCTATGATTAGTATCTGAGCTTGGCCTAGACACTGGCAAGAAGGGCCTGATTGGCAGAAAGAGGTCAGAGGGACCAAGATTAGGAGCTGTCACCCTTGAGAATGTGGACGTCTGCTCTCTGTTTAGAGATATAAGGGGCACATGAGCGCCAAGCAGCACCCACCACCACCATTTCACTTCTTCCTGCCATGAGGATACCATTAGGGATTGAGGAAAGGGAGAGAACATTTCCTTTTTTCTTTAAAGGTGAGTTACCCTAACAGAAAACAAGGAGCAGGTTGAAAAAGAAGGAGTTATGGCCCTGAGAGGCTGGAGTGAGTGAAGGGAGGGGAGGCAGCACCAGGCCACTGTTGGCACCTGTCCTTTCTCTCCACCCTAGCTCCTCCTGGCACCAGGCCACTTTCCACTGCCTCTGCCCTTGAGGTGCCGATCAGTTAAAGTCTGCATATCACTCTTGTCAAGTGGCACAGACAAAATGGAAAGCATTGCCATCCCAACTCCCATGCTCCACACAAGCACTAATGGTGCCCCTTCCTAGGGTCTCCCCCCACTAGGACCCCTCACCCCAATCAAGGAGTTACCTAGTTAGTAACCAAGAAGGCCAGGACAGATTTGCAGGAGGAGCAGGGATCCCAGTCAGTGTGCACTGGGACCTCTTTGGGGAAGGTGTTTCCTTCACTGCACTGCTGGTTCCCTGGAGAACATGTGAGAACATAGTCACCACATCCTCCCAGGTCTCACCGTCACACACAGCATGACTCTGGACAGGTGGCTGAACCTCCTCAACCTTGGTCCCCTCATCTGTAAATATTTGGCACCATGTTTTCCACAGGATTAAACTGCACCATGGACTTGGTTTTGCCCGGTAATAGCTGGTAGAGGCCACTTTAACCCCATTAGACAGCATCTGACTCCACTAAACATACTGTGTAACAAACTCCAGAATCCCGTCACAGTTTTTCTGGAGCAGTGGGAAGGCTGAGACAGGGAACACTGGGGGGGCCAGGCCAGGGAAGGGTGACCTTCAGCAGAATTGTGAGGATTTCATCGAAGCTAACCACGTGGGAGCCCTTCCTGGGGCAGTTCCAAGTGCAGACTGAGTCACACACAGCGGCACTTCTCTACTGGTGTCAAAGAAAGACGGGTGGAGGGGAGAAGTTCCTATTTTAGGATGGGGGGCTCTGTGGGGGTGGGAAATGAGAAGAGAAAGCTCTTCCGGATGTGCACTGTTGGGTGGGGTGCTTTCCTAGCTTGTGCATAGCAGCAGGGAGTTGGGAACCCCAAGGCTGCCCCCCAAGGTCTGGTCTCTGGCTTCTAGGGGTGTGGCTGAGGGAGGTCCATCCTCCTGCCCTCCATGGATGTTGGGGTGGGGATAGCGGCAGTGATCCAGCTTGTCCAGGCGCTGACTCCTGGCACACTCCAAGCCATGGCGGATTGCCGCGGGGGGAGGGGGGGCTCCCCACCCACGCCACAAGTTTTGCATTAGTAATAGAGTGAGCTGCGAAGCAAGGGGGAGGGGTAGAAGAGAAGGACCGGGAACTCGTGAAGCCCTGACCTTTTTTGAGCAACCAGAACCTTCCCTGCCTCCTCCCAGGGCTGGTGGGTCAGAGGAGAGAGCCACTTGGGTCGGTCCAGAGTGAACTTGGCCCTCCGCTGCGGCAGCGGCAGAGGCGTTGAAAGCAGAGGAGGGGCGCGCCCTCCCCAGACTCAGCCTCGAGGGCGATCGGTAGGCAACAAAGGGATTTTCTCTCCCACCACACACACCCAGGCTCCGGGCTAGCTTGCCCCTCCTCGGGGCTCCTCAGCCCAGTTGGCCGCCCCGCTGAGGTCCCCGAGGTCCCCAGTGCAGCCTGCATACCCACTACCCAAGACGCGACCCCTTCTAGCCTTCCAGAAACCTCCAAATCCCCTGACTTGGGTTAACCCCTCCGTCCCCGACCCAGCCCACTCTTCTGCGGTCCCCCACCTCACCTTCTTTACCCACCACTGAATTTGACAAAAAGCAACTTTGGGTGGGCGCACAGAGAAGCCAGGGTGTGCTGCCGGCCCAGCCAACGGGGAATGTGCACAGCAGATCCCTTCCAGCCATCATCCTGGGCTCCATTCTGACCAGACTGGAGTGTTCCTCTCCATGGACCCAGAACCAACCCCCTAACCCCCGCCAAGATGCAAGCCAAGTGTTACCAACTACGAAGAGGGAGGGGGTGGGTGAGCACTAACAGGATGATTGGGAGAGTTGCTCCCCAACTGGGGCTGCCCATGCACCCCCTTACCCCCGCCCGGGCAGAGCCATAGCCTGAGGTTTAAGGGATCAACGTGGGATATTTTCCCTTCCCCCTTGCCGCACGTCCAGGCCCCGGCGGCAGCTTTTTGTTCCTTTCACTTTCTTTCACGGTTGTGCCACACACAACCACGTGAGTATGCAAGAAGGGGGCCCATTTGGAAGCTGGTGTCCCTCCTCAACAGGAGGAGGCCCAGGACAGGAAACCTAGATTGAATGCAATTAATCACCCTTTACTCCCCCCCACCCCGGCCAAAACAACCCCGCACTCCCTTCTGTTTAGTCTCTACAGAGCTGGATTCCCACTTGCAGGTTACACAACCTAGGGGCAAATCCAGAATAAATGATTTGCACAACTCCACTGGGGGTGTCAATGTACTGTAGTCTCCACCAGGGCTTTGCAGAACTCCCCCTGCCTCCCCGCAAGGAATAAGCCATACCATAAGGCTGTTAACGATGGCTATCATTAGTACACACAGGAAGCACAAAGGAACTTTTTACAAATAAAAGATGCATAAAACACAGGGTCCTGTGGTCTGCACCGAGCTCTTTGCTGATTGTGTGCCGCCTGGGGGTCCTGGGGGTCCTGGGAAGGCTGGGGATGAGGGTCAGAGGAGGAGAGGGGCGCCCACTTTCTTTACAAGGAACAATGGGAACCCCATGTCTGCTACTCAATCTTGGAACTCGGAACATCCCAAACAAAGCTGTGGAACAAGTGTGGCATAGATGGGGGCCCGTGAATTTTTGTAGCTGTTCAGAGCTTAATTACTCCTCCTTGATCCGTGGGACTAGACACGACACCGCCAAGGTTAAAATGCCCTGAACAGCACCGAGCAGATGTGAGCGAGCTGGCAGACGCGCAAATGAGGCCTGCCTCGGAGCACGATAACAAGTGACTAATACATTGCATATCGTTGAAAGAAAATTATTTTTCTCTAATTTGCATTTGCTTGGGGGAAAAAAAAAGCCAACCAGAGTCCCTCCTCACAAGCACTGAGTCTAATCCTGGAAATACAGCCCGGCTGCTTTAAGAGAGCTGGAAGGAGGGAAAGACTGCCAGTGTTTTGGCGTTGCAAGCTTGTTTATCTTTCCGCCTTTCCTCCAAGGCGAAACTCGTTTTGCAAGCAACATTCCTACAGAAAATGGCACACGTCATAAAAAGAGACCAATTTATAGAACTGGCACCGAAGTTCATGTATCACTCCAGAAGCATCTCCCCGCTCTCCACCAGGGAACCCAACTGAATGTAGAAATCTACATTAAAACCCTGAGAGGGGAGACTTGGCGGGGTGGGGTGGGTTGGTAAATTCTATTTGCAGACATCCTGTAGGCTGTACACCCAGGGACCAAGCAAAGTCACACAGAAAAGGGACTGATGTTAAGTCAGCTCTAAAATGATCCTCCTCTGAACCCTGCGGGACAAGGTTTCAACTTTGTGATGGGGAGGGAGTGGGGGATGAATTTACACTCAGCTTGCCCCAGGAGAGTCCAGAGGCAGACCCACCAGGCTATCCAGGAATTTCCAGGACTGGTCACTGTTGCCACCAACTGCTCTCTCTCTCCCACCCTGGTGCCTCCCTACAGTTCAGGAAGGGGGGAGGGCGACTACGACCAGGAACTTAGAAGGCCCATGGCTGTGGGCTTCTAGCTGATTAAGTGAAAGTGGGTTGCTCTGTAGGGAGACTTCAGGACTGCACCTCTTTGCCCCGCAGCTGAAGGCAAATGCACTTTTGAAAATGGCAGGCTTGGGAGTCAGAACCCAAGCTGCACCCCCTCCATCCCAATACGCCCCCCCCCCTTTGGGTCTTGAACCTGCACAATTGGGTTTCCAATGTGGGACACAGTGCCGGGTGCAAAACACACACATACACAGCGCCCACCTGTCTCTCTAATTTGTCTGAATAACAGGGCCATTTCAGAGGGGGAAACAATGGCCTTCAGAGCCTTGCAGTTTCCAGAAAGCCTTCAGTTAATAATACATTCTTTCCAACAAGCTTGCTTATGGCTGAAAGTTCGTTCCCCAAATCTTAACAATCCTGACATAAGCAGCCAAGGACGCAGGTACACAGATCCTGGCCAAACCCCTCTGGACAGGGACACACTCATGACCCCGGGGACCTTCTCCTGCCACCTACCTCTTTCTAACGAGTTTCCTAAACCACGACACACCAGCCATTCTGCACCTCCGTCCCAATCCTGGGCGTCAGAGAAGTGTGTGTTAGAGGAGGGGTCTGCTGCTGAGCTTTCCCTCATCTGAGGACACTCTGGCCAGAAAGTGGCGGCCACCTCTGCAGCTCTGGGCGGGCCTGCATAGTGTGCGCTTTGTGTAAGTGCCGAGGAGGCACAGCGCTGCTCGTGCACCAACAGCTGTCACATTATTTGCACTCGCTGTAAACAGCCTTCACATTCCCCCCTTACCACATAGTTAAAGCCAGACTAACAATCCACAGTTCGAGATCAAACCAACAACAGCAGCATTGTGTCTGCCTCCATGGCCTTCGCACCAAGCCCAGCAGCTGGCAGGTTTCTCCGGAACAAGGGACCCCCCCTCTTCCCTCACTCCTCCAGGCTCCAGCCAAGGCTAGCCAAGGCAGCATGCGTTCATTGCTGCAGATAGTCAATGCAAAAGAGCACAGCCATTTCGCCAAGGTTTTAGTGTGGTTTATCAGCCCACTCCCAGAGTTTTGTCCTCCAGGTGGCTTGGGGAACCACCCCTCCTCCAGTTCCTCAGCTGGGAATAAAGGTTGTTCAGGCCCCCAGGGTCAGTTTCCATGTTTGGCAAAGTGTGGGCTAGCCTGCCTGGGCCATGTTTGGGGTCTGGGTAGGGAGGCCTACAGCTCTCCTGCCCGTCACAGGGGTCAGGCGGTTCCGCGCTTTCTGCAGCCTCTTGTGTTTCAGAAATTGTCCAACTCCCTGAATAGTTACTGGTCGCCCCACTGATCAAAATGTCTCCTTTATGATTTTTGGTTAAGTCGAACATTTCCATAATCGTCATTATTAGCGCAAATTACACGCCTAATCGGTCCTTAAATAGATTTTAATTAAATAATCATACAAGGCTCATTTTATGACTTAAGAAAGGCATTACTTTTCGTTATAAACTTTCCACCAGGATGTAAAATAACGATAGCAGACAAATACTTATTCTCTGAAAATCACCAATGGGCAGAGTATGATGAAGCAGACCCGGATTCACCTTCTGGAACTGAAGCCAAGACCAGACGCACCACATCTACACAACTTTCCTCTTGAGAAGGAAGAGGGGATATCTTCCCCCAAAGCCATTACTTTATTCTCTTTGGAACTAGCAGAAACCAATCCTAAATGCTACTTTCCCTTCCCCATCTGAAGAGCTTTCTCCAGCTAGAAGTCTCTCCTAGAGACCACTCCTCCCCTCCCCCAGCCGTTTTCCACCCCTTCAGTCTGGTGAGAGTGCAAAGCAGGCAGGCTGTGCTTGTTAAATGCTGTGTAAAATGCTGTTAATAAAATAATAAATACAAAGGGTGGAGGCTGCTTGTTCCACGGGTGTTTTGACTGGCAATGCCTTGGCACTTGTCATGTGTTTATGAGAGGGCAGACAACTGGAGGATTTACATAGTTTGGACATTTCTGTACTTCATTTATTCTTCCCTAAATGACCTAGGCCTAGAGCTATTTCAAGTTTGCATTTGTACAGAACTGGTAAACACCCTAAGACTTTCTCCAATTTAAACAAAGTTTTACACCTAAAGCTGGAATTTGCATACTCTCAGACTCTCCCTACTCTGCCCTCAGTCTTCTTTTGCTCAAGAAAACTAAGAGACCTTCAATTACAACCCCCTGCCCTGCTCTCCCCACCTTCACCCCACTCTGGGGATACCTAGGGCAAAGGTTAAGGTGTCTTCACATGACAGGCAAGGCCCTGGCTATCCACTGTGGAAATCATTGCAGTTAGGTGCATCCTGGTCATACTCTACCTCTAAATAGTGAGCTAGGATGGGGGCAAAACTGCTGGTCTGGTAAAACCCACTGTTCACGAAACAATGTCAGCAAAGGCTGGAAGGCATTCTTTAGAGAGGGACCAGGGATTCGTGCCTACTGAAGCTCTTTCAGCACAAAGGCTTTTAGGGGAAGAAGGGAAAAAGAGGGAGGAGGAGGGGGAGAGGAGGAGAGAAAGGGAGGGCTCCTGTTTCAGAGCAGGCATCCCCTGAGAGTCAAGAACCAAGTGTAGCTTCAATCAAATGCTGACTTCCCCTCTGGGAGTTGAGTAGGAAACCTGATCACAGTAGCTTACTACCGGCCTGGATCCATACAGGTCTGGTTTTCTTCTCATGCTAGTAATTTTTTTAAATACATATCGATATAAAAGAAGCAATCCCTGGCAGACTTTATTGAAAACCACACTGAGCCCTCATAGCATCCGGACTTAATCCCTATCAAACAAACCACAGCACCTCTGGCTTCTGCAGCAGGCCACCCCCTCTCACCTCTTCCAACCAGGTCCCTCCCCTCTAGCCTCTGCAGTTCCCTCCCCTGAAAGAATGAAGGGAAAACTCACCAAAGAGCACCCAGATACTGGTTCTGGAATCAATTCCTAACCATATAATGATCCCATTTAGGGGGGAAAATACCCAAGTCCTTTCATATGGAACCCTTTAAAATGCAGAATCCGAACAACTATAACAAAGGGAGAGAGGAACCCATGGAGGTGGGGGGTGGGAGATATCCTTGGGGATACCCTGGGAGGGGAACTTGAACTGCAGTCTCCAGACTGGCCTCAGCAGGTCTCAGGGGGAGCAGGGACTAGAGGAACAACCTATATGAACATGACCAGTCATTCAAAGCAGCCACTAATCCTTGGGGCCTACTACGTGCCAAGTATTCTTTGATCCTAAGGTGGATAATTATTCCCAGTCTTACAAATGAAGAAACTTACCGAGACTCAGAGGCCATAAATAACTTGCCCCCAAGGTCACACAGCTAGTAAAAATGGGCCACGGTCAAACTCAGTCCTGGAGTTGCGGAGAGGAGCCAATTATTAGTCTAATTGTGCCATTCAAAATCCCCAAAAACTTCAGAAGGCTTCCTCAGGCCTTGTTACTCAAGTCCAGGGTAAAAAGATAGCCTTTAACACAAAGGTAACTTGGTCCGCACAGTGCCTGGAACCCAGTTGCTCTTACACCCAGTAATTTCTTGGTCCAATTTCCCCCACATCCTCCACATCTCCCTACACTGGAATACCCTGGTGTGAGGCTAGGGCTCCAACAAGGCTCCCCTTTCTCCAGCCAGGACCCCAGAATTGGCAGGGATAGTTGGTGGGTTGCTACTCTCAGGTCTCTGCAGAAAGTGCAGACTTCTGGCACTAGAACAAGGCTTGCCACCCTAGTTTTACTACATAAAGCAATAAATCAAATTATCTAGATAGAGCAAAAACCCTTTGGAAAGAGTACCTACACCCACCATTCCTACGGTTTTATGGGGGAGGAAATAAAGATGGAAGTGGCGTGCAAGATGCTGGCAGTCCCAACACAAAAAGCCTTTCGTACTCCCAACTGCTAGTCCCAGAAGCACAGGGCCAGCACCCAACATCCCCTCTCTACTTCACCCCCAATTTCCAGGTCTGCCTCAGGCTTTCAGATTCGACTGGGTGGGGGCAGGGACCAGCAGGGGCACAGGAACAGTTGCTCCTCCAGAGGCCGAGCAAGGCTCCGGATGTGCGAAATGGCTCCAGGAGCAAATGAGCGGGCAAGGGCCTGGGGTGCAGAAGGGGTAGAGGCCGGGTCCTCACCCTGCTAGCCAGCAGAACAGGCCTCCGAGGTCCGGCCTCTCCTGACTCCCGGGTCAGTGGCTTGCTCTCATCTTTAAACTTTCCGGCTTCCATCGCGGCAAGGCTTCCAGCCCCCCCCCACTCCCCACGGCTTGGCGAAGGCCCTTCCAGCCTCAGGGGAGGTGACCCCTGCCCCCAGGAGACCAGCCCGGCAGACGCCCCCCCTCCCCCACTTGGGCCACCTGGAGCCGGCAGCTTTTCCGAGCCATCACCGTCCGGATGAGATACGGACTTAGTCCGGGAAGAAACTCTGCAGCCTCCAACGGTCCGAGCCTGCCCTCGGCGCCCGTGCAGTGCACCCCACACTCTCGAGAATCCCGAAGGAGCTAACGCTGGGGGGGGGGGCGTAAGGGGAGGTAGAAAGGGTTATGGGTTGTTGCTTTTTTAAATTGGAAACTCTTCAGATGGAGAGTTTTGTGTGTCCCTGACACGACTACGAGCGCTTGCTCGGGTAGAACAATAGAAATGGGGGGAGTGCCGGAAATGGTGCTGGAAGACCCCAATAACGCTATAAACCTCTTCTCTCCCTTGCAGTTACCATTAGCATTAAAAGACTCCAGTGAAATAGTACATGTTTATAACTTTTTTCCCCGCTGGGTCTACACACCCTAAACAGATCCCCTCCTCACATTACAAAACCACAAAGGCAAACATCGCTCCCAAATTTGTGACCTGAAACTCTGGGGCCTCTCACCTGCTCTGCCCCTGGCACCCTGCTCTGACTCACCCCCCTTCCCGAGTAGTTCCTCTGGTTTGCACCTAGACAATAAATTTAGTTTAATTTAGCTTCCGGTCTTTAATTTTAGCAGGTCTCCTTTTTGCATGCAAATCAATATGGCAATTACCATCTAAAAGCTCGCCCAGCCCCGGGTCAATGTAAATTGATCATTGTCCGCCTTCCACAAAATAACACCGGGAGTCTGTGGTGCATAATGAGATTATACTGGAAACTGTCTTTTAGATCACAAATTATATTTTATGCTGTCAGGATCTTCTCCTAGCGGACTTCCCCGCTAGACTAATCACCAGGAGCTGAGCCATGGGTGCTGAGGGGTGCTGTTGGCTGGGAAGACATGGCTCTAAAAAGTAACCAAGTGGGGACCCATATTTCTGAGACCCTCCTTTGGGAGCAGGTGGAGATGAGCTTGCACTGGGAAAGGGGCTTTCTGCAGAATGTCGAGGAAAAGCAAGCATCGTTCACTAATTTTCATCCAACACCAAGTCAGATCTCCCTTCCAAAGGAACACACTGGGGTCAACCACAGAAAGCCAACCGGCAGGTCTGGAGATGGGTCGATGTCCCAGGCCAAGCGCTGGCGACCAGGCAGCTTGGCCACCCCCGCCTCCAGGGGGGCCAGCCTGAGGAAGCCAACCACTCCTGCTCTGGCTGCTTCTCAACCGGGCCGCTGCCACCCAGGACTAAGCAGAGCAACCGGCTTTGCACCTAGAATCTTGCCCGCCACGCACATTGGCAAAGCAGCTAAGGCGGGCCTAGTCCTCCCCTCCCAAGGCTGGGTGAGGTCCCACCAGGCTCGAACCTTGTGATTCGGCAAGAAGCCTCCCAGCAAGAAGGTCCCTTCTCACAGCACCACTTTCCCCCCGCTGCTCTGTGGCCCCCGGGGCACGGGTGTGACCCTGGGGCCTAACAAAGGGGCCGTCTGAACTCCTTTCAGCCATGGGGGGCTGGGGAGCGGGGGCCGAGGTAGACGCCCGCGAAGTGGACGTGGACGGCGGGCCGGCGCCCAGGAGGAAGCCACCGAGATGGCATTGTCAGAGCTGCCGGGCACTGCTGAGTACCGTCCTGGCTGTCTTGGGGTTCCCGCAGCACTGCAGCCTTCGGGCCTCCCGCCCAGCCGGCTGCCCACCCCTGCCCCGCCCGACCGGGCGCGGGCTCCACCCGAGAGTGCGGTCTTCCCAATAAAGGCTGAATTCCCGGCTGGGCTCAGACAAAGAGGGACCGCGGCAAACCGACGCCGCGGGCAAACCAAACCCTAGCCTAGTTTACGTGTGCGTCTGGGGTCACAGAGACGCCAGCTAATCCATCCTAGGCAGGCCATCCCCACATGGTCTCCTCCAGAAAAAAAGAAAGAAAGAAAGCATACCAAAATGAAAGCATACCTTCTCTTTATTCCTCCCAGAGGCTAAACTTCGCACTTCTTTCAGTTCTGTCTTTATCAGTCCACTGGGCCCTGAGCCACCTTAACGCGAGCAATGCAACATCCATTCCTCCCACCTGACCCAGAATGTAAAGCCACTCTTCTTCCTCCACCCCCCATCCACTCAAGGTCAAAAACTCAAAATCTCTTAGAAATCCTTCTACCTGCTTAACAAACACATACCCTCTCTTCCACTCTAGATGGGAAGAAACTATAACCAGAAGCAATCTTCCTAAATGAGGGCCATCCACCCTTACCTAGAGGCCACTCTGCTCTCAGTTCCCCTCTAGCCAAGACATTATTCCCCTGTGAAGGAGAGGTGCAAAAGTGGTGGTGTGGCCCACACTTCCGACCACCACAGTCTCACTCCGCAGGAAAGTCTACAGCAGACACGCAGTTTTTGTCATTCAGCCTGTGCACCTAAGCACGGATGCATGCATATGAATGCTTTCTGTGTTTCCAAGTGACCCTCTTCACACCTTTAAATGGGCTTTTGTCTCTGGACCAAAGTTACAGAAATTCTGTCCCGGTTTCCAGCTCAACGAAGTCTGGGATTTTCTTAGAATATTGCTATAGGTCTCCGTATTTGCAAATCCGTGTTTACATTCCTCTTGGCCAGTTCTTTATCTCTTCTGTATCTCTTGTTCCTTGTGGGCATCAGAGCCCAAGTGTCTTGATTCGTCTCAGCAGCACATGTCATCCAGGCACACATCTTAATCTGAGCACTCCTGTCTAACATGTACACCTCCTTACTACTTACTTTCTTGCCTTGCCTATGTGTGGCTCATTTTCAGGCCAGTCCAATATGGGTTTGCAGTTTAAATGTAACGGGAAGATCCCTTAGACAACAACCCTAAAAGGGAGAGGAGGTGGAAAGAGGAGGAGTGCTAATAATGATTTGTGTAAAGATAGGATAACCCACCCACCAATTTCAATCTCTGGAAAGAACCAGACCAATGCCTACTAAGTTGTATGAAATTTTCAGACCAATTCAGTATCGACCCCACGTGTGTGTATACAAATCATGGATCTTGTACACATCACTGTCCAACTCCTGTTTTGAGGCGGTCACCCTGCACATATGTGATACTAACTCACACAAGTTCTCTGTTAAAAGTGTGTCTATTTATACAGATAACCCAAGGATCTCTTTGCTCTCTTCAAATACCTGCACACAGTGGCCTGGCACTTTGAGCTCAGATCTCCCCATCTGCAGCAATCTCGCTGAGAGGCTCAAACCTACTACATCTCTGAGTAGACCTTCCCATACAGGATTGCCAAAAGAATTCTCTTCTGGGAACACTGAGGTCTACATCTGCATCTCCCAAACTCATTCCCTAAGTAAGGGTGTTCGTTGTGTTCAGACCTTCTCCATTGAGAAAAACCCGGGTCAAACTAGATCATCTAGCAGCTGCGTTTGGTTTGTGGAAGAATCGAGCCCAATGCACCAGGATGTGCGCGTGCAAACAGAAAGGAAGGAAAAACCTTAGGCCCAGACACCTGCCCCTCCCCCCCCCGCGGCTACTCTGCCTCCAGGAATTTCTGCTAGGCTTCTTGCCACCCTCCCCACACACACTCTCTCAGTCGCCGTTAAAGGGTTAAGAGAAACCCTCGCAGCCCTCCCTCCACCTTGTTCTCTGGGCCCGCAGGCTGGCGCGTTCACTCGCAGCTCGCGGGAGTCTAACGCCGCCTCCGCGCGCCCCCCCCCCGCCCTTCCCGTCCTTCAGCCGGGAGGGAGCCTGCATGCCTGTCTAGACCGATCTATCACAGGCACACCAACAACACCCGCGAGAGCGCGGAGACCCTGCCCAGGTCCCCGTGCCCGCACGGTTCCGGGCGGACAGACCCGGGGAGCGTGACCGCGCCTGGGGGGTGGAGGGGGAAGCTTATCCGCGCTGGCCGCCCCGAGCGCACCGCGGGTCCTACCCGGCCTCAGCCCCCCGAGCTCCCGCCAGCCTGCCTGGCGTGGCACAGTCACAGCTCTGCGCGCTGGGCAGTCCTATTTTTATCTTGTCTAATCCCAAACTGGGCGGGGAGCACAGGCGTCGTGCTTAGAGAACAAGAGATAGGCGAGGGAGGCGGGGAGGAGCAGCAAAGCAGCGACGCGAGCGGGAGCGCGTTAAAGACACAGTCGAGGAGACTGAGGGCAGGAAGAAAGAGCGGGCGGCGCGGGCCTCGAGGTGCCGCACGCAACGCGCAGCCCCGAGAAGTTACACTCGCTCCCCACCGCCCCTCTCTGCCCGGCCCTCCCACCTCCCAGCAGCGCTCTCCTCAGCTCCGGCCGCCGGGCCTCGGCCTGTGTGGGAGGCAGAGGCCGGCCCAGCCCTGCAAAGGGCTGGAGAGAATCGCTAATGAGCTGTGCGGCCCATTGATCCGAAGAACACTTCCTAATTAACTCTCAGTCGCCTACCGGTGACAGGGCCTCAAAGGACAGCGGTGGGGCCGTCCGAGCCACAGTCCCAATCTGCCCGCCTAGCACCCAGCGCCCGAGCCCCTCGAACTCCTCACTACCCCAGGCGATCCAGGTGAGCGGCGGGTATACTCCCAACACCGTAAGGCCAGTCTCGTTAAATCTGGACGGCATATTAATCAACATCTCCCCTACTTCCTCCACGCGGTAAAACCATGCCCAAAATAAACACGAGAACCAATACTGCAAAGCCCAGACCATATAACAGGTCGGGGGTGGAGTGGGAAGTGTCAAGAACCAAACGTATTCTCCAAGTGTCCACGCACAGAAGTCTCCGAAGCCGACAATTAAAATGCCTTCCACACAAGCAATTCTGTTGGCAAAACCGAATCCAACACCTCGTAAGGATTGATTTCGACCCGCGGTGTCCTTTTCCAGTGCCACAGGAAGTGTCAGATGGCTAGAAATACCCAAGTCTGTCTGGGTTCACCACCCACCACCTTCTGGGGTGAGCCATTTCCTCCCCATTTTTTACTCTCAGGCCATTTTAAGGATCTTTCTCCAAGAGGCTACCCCTAGAACGTAACACCACTACTTCCCCTAGCTCTCTCTCTCTCAAAAAAGGAAAGAAAGAAAAGAAAAGCTAAAACCCTGATCTGTCTAGTCTAGACACAGCGAGGCGGTGCGAATACCTATTTGAAGCGCGCTGGTTTCTTTTTAAGGTTTGTTTTTAAATACACATATCCCTCCCCTTCCTTCACTCTCCCATTCCCCCAACCCCCACCCTTCAGACGCCGACGGCGCGCGCCCTCGCGCGCGGGCACACACAGCCTCTAGCTGGAGATCTTGGAGTTTCTGGAAAAGATTCATTAACAGCAAATTAAGCCTCACCCGGCTTCGGCCTACACGCGGCCAGACTCCGCCGTCTCGGGGACCCGGAGACGTGCCCACTCGGGAGGGGGAGCAGCGGGAAGCCCGCGGGACCACGCGTGGCTCGAGCCGCTGGGCTCCGCACACGGCACTTCAGGGCTTGCTTCGTAAATAGCAGGCGCACGTCGCCGCCGTCCGGAGCCCCCGAGTTGGCGGAGGCTTCTGCAGCGCAGGCGCCCGCTTGCTCTCAGCACGGGCCCCACGGCGTCTTGTCCTCCCCGCCGCAGCTGAGGATCCCGTCGGGTGCGCAAGTTCCTCTTCACCCTCCACCTCAACACCGCACACCCTCGGAGTGAGACCAACTTCCTCCGGCCGCAGACTCGCACACGCCCAAGAGGGCTTCCCACCAGACTCCCCGCTGCCCAGCGGAGGGCCCAGGTCTTGCCACCCCACCCTCCCTTCCCGCCGCCGCCCCCGCAAATTCTACCCCCACCCCTGGGGGCTCAGAACTTAAAACCTACCCCGCAGTGTCGGGAACTGGATAGGGATGGGAGAGGGTGGCGGATTACAATTTTACAAGAACATTTACAAAACAAAGCATCTGACCTGGCGGGCGGGAGGACAGGCCGAATCGGAACCCCTCACTCCGGTAGATTTCCTAGTTGTTGTTTTTTTTTTTTTTTTTTTTTAATCCACGTGATTCGTGGTTCGGGGCAAGCCAAGAAAAAACCCGGGACTCCCTTGCCTAGTTGCGCGGAGGCGGCAGCAGGTCGGGCTCGGCTCGGCCGGGGCGCCTGCCACAAACCGTGGCGCACGCACACGCCGAGTTCCACTAAGAGGAACGACCAGCCCCCGGAGAGTCGAGACCAGGCGGCGGCGGCGGCGGCGGCGGCTGGGGGTTTTTACAGTTCTTTCCCGAGTCGAAAAAGAAAGCAGACGGGAACCCGCCGCCCTCCCCTTCCTGCTCGCGAGCTAACGCCGAGCCGAGCTTCCCAGCTTCCAGCCCAGCTCCCCCCCCCCCTCCTGCGCACGACTCGCTGCACTCAGCGGCGACCGCACTCCCGCGCACGCAGACACACAGGCTGCAAACTTCCACTCGGCGAACTCCCGATCTCCTCCCGGCCCCCAGGGAGACAGCATGTACCCCGCCTCGCCCCTCCCTAGTGCCCACGCGGGGACGGTTAGGTTGGCTGCATTTTTAATAACTTAAGAGTTAAGAAATAAAAACGAAAGCGAACACAGCAGCCAAAGGGAAGCGCGAGGCGAAAGCTTCGCGGGGTACAGGAGAGTCGAAGGAGCAACCCGCAGAGGGCGGGGGCCCCAGGGAGGGGGACGACTGCAGCCCGCGGCGCGCCCGCCTGCCCGCCGGTGCGATCTCCCCGGGGAAAGGTGTTTCGGGCACTGACCTGAAATCCCCAGCCGGGGAGTAAGCAAGGAGCCTGCGATCCGGAGCTTTGAAGTGCCTCCCCCAGCAGAGTCGAGGCGGCGAGGAGCCAGGGGCGGCTGGATGGGTGGGGAGAGGTGTGCGGGGTGGGAGGAAAGTGGGGTGGCAAAGGGTAGCGATCGGAGATGGAGCCGGGCTGGGAAAGCGCGGCGAGCAGCAAAGTTTGCCGTCCCCGGCTGCCCGCAACCCGCTCGCGGCGCCGCGCTCGCTCGCCTCCCCTCGCCGTCTGCTGCCAGCCGGCTGCCCTCAGGGTCGGCCCCGCTGTGGGGTGGGCTCTGAACTGGGTGGGGGCGGGGCGGGGCGGGCTCAAAGCCTCCAGGCAGGTGGCGACAGCTCCGAGCGATCCTCCGGGCTCCCGCGGCTCGGCCGGGCTCGGCCGGGCTCAGCAGCTCCCGCGCCGCCGCTGCTGCCGCCCGCGCTCCGGCAGGAGCCCCAGCGCCATGTTGACGGATCGCCGCGAGCGCCCGCTCGGGCTGGGTGTGTGTGTGTGTGTGTGCCTGTGTGTGTTGGCCAAGTCGTCCCTGCGCGGCGACAGCGCGGCTTGGGCTCCCCGCCTGGCGGCTCGCGGGCTCCCCCTCCGCCGCCCGCTTCGCTCCCTCTCTCGAACGCGGTCTGGGCTCCGGCGTGTCTCCCCCGCAGCTGCCGAGCTCCGCGGGCGTTCAGCGAGGAGCGTAGCTCAGCCTCACCTTGCCGCTGGGAGCCCGAGCTCCGTCTGCCGCCGCACGCCGCGATCCCAACGCGTCCCCCCTCCCGGGTTCCCTCCTCTTCCTCCTCCCCCTCCCTCCACCCGCCCTTTCTCCCTCCCTCCCTCCCTCCCTCCCAGCAGCCGCCTCCCCTCCCCCCCGCAGGCCCAGCGTTCGGGCGACAGCCGCCTGCCCGCCCGCCGCCGCCTCCAGCTCTCGCAAGTTTGAGCTCCCCTAGCCTCCGCTCACCCTCCGCTGCGGCGCCTCGGCGTTGGGCTTTCGGAGGGGTGATTCCCCAGGAAAGGTTTGCCCGAGTTGCCCCAGCCGTCACCGATCCCCCGCCGGGCGCGTTTCGCCTCTCGGGGTCCGAACCCCGGAACACTTGGGTGGCGCCCCTCTCGCCCCCGGCCCTCCCCTCCCCCTCTCGGACCGAGTTGGCTGCGCACACCCGTCTGGGCGTGCGTCCTGGGCGAGCCCCAGACCGACTAAGGCGGCGGCGGCGAAGGCGGCCCACAGATCCGGAGCCCAGGGGATGGGGGCGGCGGGGGCGGCTCTCCCAGCCGCGCGCCGAGACTCCCCTCGCTACCCAGAAGGCCAGTGGAGGACCGCAATTACCATAAAGCGCCTCGCACTCCGCTCAGCCAAAGCTGTCAAACCCCAGCGGCAGCCACTGCTGCCTCGTACCACCAGCGCTGCGCTCTCCCGGTTGTCTGTCCCCTACTAGACCAAGCAGAGCTGGGAGAATGCACGTTGGCACCCATCTCCTGCCTGGGGCACCCCTTACTCCCGGAGGAGCCCTTTCCCATTTCGCTGTCAACAGCTACCTGAAAACACGGCCCGGGGCACTGGTGGCCGTTTCGCCCGAACTCCCCGCCCGAGTTCCCCGGACGTTTCAATTGTATGGGAATTGTTGGAGAGGCGGGGGGTGGAGGAGGCAGCCCTTGGGGCATAAGGAGGCGGGGATGGGTGGTGAGGGGACGGTAGGGGAGGAGAGAGCCGCCAGAACTGTCCCCCAGTTCGCAGGCATTTCACAGTGTGCACCTCAGATGGCTGGAGGGTCTGTCCCGGCCCCTCACCCCCACCTCGAGAGATTATCTCCCGCGTTTTATTTTCCTTGGCAGGGAGCAACTTTTGGCTTACACCATTCGCCCCATAAATTTCCACTCGGTAACGTCGTGCTGATCGTACAGCCCGCGCCCGCAGCAGTTAATTCAATTGACACGTATTGAGCTTCTCCAGCGCACCCGGCGCGGCGCTGGGCGCGGGGGAAGGGCGGGGGCAGGCAGGCGGGAGGGGGAAGCGGAGAGGCGAGGTTCCGGCCTCCCCGGAGCGCAGAGCCTCTGGGGATAGCCGAGAAGCCCCAGTTCGTGCAGCTAGCGGGAAGGGGTGGGAGTGGGGGAGGGGTGTTCCGGCCTAACCGCACCCAGATCGCCGGGCCCGGACGATGCGGCAAAAGGTGACCCCACTCCGCTGCTGCTAGGGTCTTTTTTATGCTGGAGTCTCTTTTCTGTTTAAGGACAAGATGGTGCAGGCTCGATGAGAACATCAATCTGAAATGGAGGTGACTTGTAAATCCACACGGAAAGTTTTAAAATTTCCTGGAGTGTCTCCATGCCAAAAATAATCAAAAGCATCTCAAGTTGATTACTAAGTCAAGGTCAAGGCCAAAACCAGCTCTAGCTAGAAGATCCCTTTTGAAAATTAGACTTAATACTAACTGCGGGACTGGTGTTAGGTGCGATTTTATTTATTCTGTTTTAGTTCTCAGCAGTTATAAAAACAGCCCTTTCCAAAGCAGAAGTGAAACATCTCTACCGTTTGAAACCCGAAACTTCGGGCAGAATTAAATCTTCATGCTCCAAAGCTGCTTATAACAACTGATGCAAAAGACAGGCAGGCAAGTGCCCCAGCGAGCAGTGCCCAGCCCTGCTGGGCCGCCACTGCTTCTAGGACCTGCGCCTGCATGATGGAATGCACGCCTTTTTCTTCCCGTCTTTCTGGAGGTGGATGTCTCTGAAAGCTAACCCACACATTTTTTTAATCTCCGGTAACAAGCAGAAAGACACCTGGACTATTATGCTGTAAAGCTATTTTTTATAAAGACATTTTAGGGCCAGACATTAAAAGTTATTAGACTGAACGCATGCGAGTTACAGACGCAGCTGGAGAAAGGCCTCTGGTTGTGTGTTGTAGCAACATTTCTTTTTGAAGCTACTCCTTTTATTCAAAACAAATCTAGAATAACTGAGAAGACTGAAAAGTTGGGTACTTGTGGGGAAACTCTCTGAACGCAGTTCCAGGCAAGAAGGCCTCTGTATCACTGTGGGCCACTCCGGAGAGCTGGCCTGGGTGAGTGGGGAGGCCTGCCAGGCTAGGCTCTTCCAGCTCAGTTAGGCCTCCATAGAGATGCTGGCCACGTGTCCAACCCCCTTCTCTCCCCTTCCCATGCCTCCCTAACTTTATCCCCAGGCACAGGCTTTTCCCAGAGTTAAAAATTGCAAGTAACCATTCAGAATGGTGGAAAATCCTAGAACCAAGTGAGAGCATGGAGCCTGCTGCCTCTCGGAGTCCTGTGGCTTCCAGGGGCTGCTGACAAAGGGGCCTGTTTGTCTAACTTTAAAAGTTCTACGGTTAAAATGAATGGGGGGGCGGCTTTTGCTGTAAATGTGAAGGGGCCTCAAGGAGGGTCCACTGTGGGAGAAATTTGATGCTGGAGACAAACAGGCCAGTAAATTCGACTTTGACGTATTTGCAGCATTTCATACCCCCCTCCCTTTTTAAGGAGTCTCGCCTGCAAGGTATCCTCGTTTGGGCTGGTGGGATTAAAGGGTTTCTCTTCCGTCTCTAAAGGGCACATTTTCCAACTCTGTGGGATTTAAAAAATACCTTATTAAGGCAGTCCTAAGAGGCATGAATGTGTGTATATGTGTGTGTGGGGGGGTCATGACTCACTGAGAATTAAAATGTGAAAATTTCCCCGAGGTGCTCCAAGGCAGAGGGGGATGGGTAAGGAGTTTATACCTACTGGCCTGGCCTGGTTAATTGGAATTGTTCCACGGAGAAGCAGAAAGCTCAAGAAGGGCAGTCCCATCTTGGGTTCCCACTCAAGAAGGGGCTTCTAGAGCTAGGGACACCACAGAGCCTGCAATGTGTGAGGGCAGCCAGGGCCTTCCCTTGCTCCCTCCTCCCAGGCCCTCCCACCAGCCCCTCAGGAGCTGACCTGTGGGTCAGACCACTATACCAAGGCACTCGGTAAGGGGAGGATTTCAATGAAAGCAGAGGAGGAGGAGAGCAAGTGAGTTGAGTGCAAGGGAGGGAAGGCCGCACAAGCAGTGGAGAAACAGGAGAGGTGCTTCTAACTGAGCTGTGGAGGGCCACTCCTCCCCTATTCATCTCTTGTCCCCTTGGAAGGGTCTCCAGGTTATAATATATACCTGGACCTCAGGCTCCCAGGCACTCTCCCGCTACAGATTCTATCTAGACTCTGCAACTGGGCCAGCAGGCTGGTGCTTCGGGGAGCAGGCCTGGAGCCTGGCCACCCTTTTCAAGCCAGGCTGACTGTGCAGGGTCTGCCAGGGCCTCTTCCACACCTTCAACCACAGCCCAGGCCTAGGAAAGAGGCCATGCATCCCCTGGAGAGATTCTTACCTGGTGTTTGGAGAAACCTCGGACCCCAACATTGTGGGTGTGGGTCATCTGTGACATATGTGTAGGATCTAAATGATAAAACTCGTAGGCCTTGCATGACTCTCTTCAGAGGTTGCTCTTAAGTCTATGAGACTGGTTATTGGACTAAATGGGAGTTGGGTGATTTCAGAGCATGTATTTTTTACTTTATATAGTGTGAGCCAGCCTATTAATGTTAACTATTTTAGAAAACACACAAACACCCACACTAACAGTCTTACCTGGTCACTTTGTAAAAGAACTCAGGGCTTACCCAGTGGCCCTTAAAAGAGCCACTGTCCCACCCTCCCAAGCACAGGGCATCCCTGTCCCAAGAATTTCAGTGATCCAGAAACCAAAGGTAGCTGCCTTCCATGGCAGGAGACTGCTAAACTTAGGAGTGGCCAATTTGAAGACAGGTGCTCTTTCTGCATTGCTTTTTAAGGGTTATTGAGCCATTCAGGTAGAAGGTTCCAAAAGACAGGCCCAATATGGTAGCAGCAACTGCCTTTTGGAATATCTGGGCTGGATTAGTGTCAGGCTCTCAGACCCCCAAACCCAGGGGCAGTGGGTGAACTGCCATTTACACTCAGAGGTCCGCTAGGTAGATGGGTGTCGGCCAAATAAGCATAAATGCAAGCAGCTTCCGGGAGGTCCTGTCTTGCACTCTACCTGGTCTCAGCTTAAGACTCCTCAAAGCCACCGAAGTCAAAGCCGCCGTTGGCATTGGGTCGGATGCTCCTGCAGATAAACCCGGCCACCACATCCCGCTCTGGCTGCTTATTCAGCAAGGCGCCTCCAACTCACATTTTACCCCGCTGAGGGTAGTGAGCGGGAACCGCGGGGAGAGCTAATGGAGAACAACCAAATACTCGTCTGCGGACCTAGCACGCCCGACTTCTAGCCATTTTGGATCAGGCCTTCTTCCTTCACTTCTGCGGGACCCCTGCGGAGACTCACCTCCCCGGGGACTGGAGGAATCTGGAAGACCCCTCAGCCCCTCTATCTCGGGGCAGGAAGGGAGTATGGCCTCAGCACCTGGAAACCCAGTGCTGATCTGTCTCAAAATACCTCTCAGGCCCCCACCATGTCGGGCACAGAGGTGAGTTGCGTGGGGTGGTTGTCTCGGGAAGATTGCAGCCAGGAGCAAAGCTGGGGGTTGGTGCAGAACTGGAGAGTCCAAGCGGCCTAATCCGCCGCACTTTTACCCGCTCCTATTCCCCTTCCCGGCCCACTATGCTCTGCCTTCCCTCAATGACCTCCCCCCCATCCCTGCGTCTCCAGCGTGTTAGCAGCCGTGCAGTCCCCGGCCACGAGTGCGGGGGTGGGGTTGAGTGGGGGTGCAGGGTGGTTTGTGTTGCGAGGCCTGACAGAACCTTCTGTGTGCGGCAGAGGGAGGAGGCTAATGCATAATGCACAGCGCCTGGAAGCCCGGCCATTAGCGGCCTGTCGGTGACACAGACAAACGACTAAGAGGGAGGAGATCCAGCTCGCTCTGGAGTTTAAATATACCAGCGTGGAGGGGAAACGCCATGATTTAAAAGTGTGTTTGCAGACACTCGCATATATTTTAATGATTTCCAGCAGGCCATGCGTCCCAGCCTTGCATCCCCCTCCCCAAAGGGGGATGTGTGGTTGTTGGGGGGAGCAGAGTGAGAGGCCTCAATCGGAGACCCACGCCAGCTTTTGCAAGATGAAGGGGAAGAGAGGTTGGGAAATGCAGAAGAAAGTGAGCCCTAGGGAAGCCACATGACCCCAGGCCATCCCCAGAAATTTTCCCCCCAAAATCTGGCCATTGAACCTTCTACCCTTACTGGCTCCTCTACGTTGTACTAGGAAGGCCTGGGGGAAAGACTATATCCTGCCAACCTTGCTTTCCCCAGGAGCCCACATTTTTTAATATTCCATTTCCACTGAGGATCCAGAGATCTCCTTCCTCCGGGTTTAACACACCAGTGTTTTTTAGCAATTAAGGCGAGAAGGGGGTGGGGATGAAGATAAGCCAATTTTTTTTCCGCCGTGCAAGTGTGAAAGATAAGATAACGTTAAGCTGGGGCAAAGCGGCTGCTTACAACCTCCCCTCAGCGATTTTGATCGGTCACTTCTTATCTCACCAAAATGCTCCTTTCGAGAAAACTGCATCAAAAAAAAAGAAGAAGAAAGAAAGAAAGAAAGAAAGAAAGAAAAGAAAAGGGAAGAGAAGAAAGAAAAAAAGCTGAAGGGAAGCATTTTCATTTGGAAGTGACATTTAAAACCCATCTCCTCTGGGCAAGCAACCCCCTCCCCATTGGAGCGGCTCCCCAGGAAAAGTCGCACCTCAACTCCAGGGTTTCAGGGTTTTTCGTGGGGGGCAAGATTACTAGTGTAATTAAGCTGAATGAAACCAGGATGCATGACGAGGATTTATCCTGCATCCAACACCAAGCTCAAACCCGGGTTTTCCTTCTCTTAGTTACTGACTGGTGTTTGTGTTTCACCATCGCGCTGGTGTGTTGAAACTATAGTTATATTTGGGAGGGTCATATAACTATGTCAACACGAAGTGGTTGTTAATGCGAAATAATAAGAAACTCTGCTGATTTTACAGGCCCCTGGAAAGGAAGGAAAAAAGTATCACCCGCCCCAGAACCCAGGAACTCTCAGCCGACTGAACTCTCGGGGAGTTTTATAAAAATCCTTTTATCCACAAAATAAATCTCACGAAGGGGTTTCCGGAAGACCTTGTATTGAGGGCAGTTTCGGTATTGAATTCGAGGCCCGCAGGGCGGCCTATAAATTTCCCCCCAGCCCAGCGGCTGGCCCCAGATCACAAACATCTAGGGGGGCGGCCCAGGCCCAGTTGACAAGCCTCTGCGCCCACCTCTTCATCCCCCAACCTGGGTTCGCACCTTTGCGCCGGGCGCACAAGTCTGCCCTCTCAGGGCCGGGCTGCACGACCTAAAGCCCGGGGCCAGCCGAGGCTGGCCGGATTGTCCCCGGGGAGCCGAAACCACGGAGTGGGGAAACCCCTCCTCTCGCCCTTCCCCGAAGAGCTTCACCGCGGCGTAGGCGCCGACCGAGCGGGCATCCGCTGACAGCCGGGCCTCACGTAAGGCCCACAAGCGACCCATTAGTCAGCCTGAGTTCCCCTCTGGCAAGCCGTCTGGCACGGCCCCAAGGCCGGGCAGGGAGGGGTGCGGGGCCGCAGCGAGCTGAGAGCAGGGCGGGGACGCGGGCTCTGCGGGGCCCGGTCGGGCTCGGTTCCGCGTTCCTGGGCCCGTGGGTAAGCTGAGCCGGCGGGGCAGGCCGCTCCCTGGCTGGCGCCGAGGCGCCGAGCTGCGCTTCACGTGCCCGCCATATCAGAGGCGGCGGCGAGAGGAGGGGGCAGGGAGGCGCGCCGCAGCTCCCGCGGGGTCTCTGCCCCCCCTTCCCCGCCCGGAGCTGGGTAGTGACCACCCCGCAACCGCCAGCCCAGAGAGGCGCTGCCAGATGCCGAGAGGCTCCTAGGGCACCGCTCCGAAAGCTGCGCGGCCGTGGCAGCCAGGGGAGGGTGCTCCACGCGGCCGCCCCGGGAACTTCCCAGCCGCCCCGCCGCCGCAGTCCCCGGGACCGGAAGCCCCTGCGCCGCCCAGAGCGGCCTCCGCTGCCCCCAGAGCTGTTCCAGACCAGGGCTGGCTTCGCGTCATCCTCGATCCCTCTTGGCCCCAGCGGCCTTCCTTGCCCTGGGGTATCCCCATTTGTCCCCGCAGGACCCTTCTTGTGCTCCAGTGAGATCTCCCTCTACACCGCCATAAACGCCTCCCTTCCACCCCCCAGCCCCGCAGCTGGGACGAGAGGGGCGCTGAGCCGCCACTCCGGCCGGGTAGGAACACCTGCTCCCGGGCCCTGCAGCTGGGCGCGTGGTGCCGGGGAGAGGCTGCCTACTGTTGTGTGCAGACATCGCAGAGGAGAAAATGGAGCTCCGAAGCTCAGGGCCAGGCGTAGTCGTGCCTTGGCCGCCCCCATCTCTCACACCTTCGGTGCGATCAAGCCCGAATCCAGGGAACTAGGGTCTTCTTAGGGTCAAAGGCCCACTCCTTTGGGATGGGGCTTCTGGCCTTAAGTGGTCCTCTGCAAGGCAGATGGGCAAAACGTGTTTTGGGAGCCTTCCGGTATTTGCCCCCGCTCTTCAAACCAGACAAACTCATCTCCCCTCAGCACCCACTCTAGCTAGCATCGGGAGGGGGATGAGAGTAAGTCATGACACCGGCAACCCCCCCACCCCCAACGAGCGGTCTGGTACTGGGTCCGGACCCAACGTGGCGAGGGACAATGGACCCGCTTCATCTCTGTGTACCCGGGACCTCGGACAGCCGACGTGACCCGCGCCGCTCGCTCTGCCTCACCACCCCCTTCCCCGTCTCGCCCTCCCTAGCAGTCCTGGCCCAGGGCCCGGCCGGGGAAGGCGTTGTTTTGCCAGCGGGAGCCGAGCGAGTGCGCAGAGAAAAGCCTCCCTGCTCTAATGAGAATGCACACAGCGCTGCAGCGAGGAGGATGATTACCCGGCGGGCGGGGGGTGGGGCGCGGGCCTGGGCCGCGGGCGGCGTGTGCGGCGGCCCCGCGGGCCCGGAGTCCCCGCCTGTCTGGCTGCTAATCGCACGCTTTCTGCTGTTACGCAGGCAGGCGGGAGCCGGCGGCCGAGCCCAGCGCCCGCGACTCGGCGGGTGACACGGAAACATGGCGCAGCGCCCCTCCCCCGCCCGCCCTCACCGCGCTCCCGCCTCCCGCCTCGCACTTCCTCCCGCCCGCGCGGCTTTTGCAGTTCTAATGCTTTGCTGTCCGCCCGGCACCATTACGCTTGCAGCCGCTCCTAAGCGGCCCCGCGCGTCTCTTTCCCCTTTGTTTTCGGGGTCTATAGAAAACGTTTGCTTTTGTCCCAAGCTCTCGTGAAACCAAACTTGTGGTGGCAACGCAAGGCGGTGCGGGCGGGGAGGGGCCCGGGGATTTTGGCAGCAGCTGACCAGAGCGTGGTGGAAACTTCTCTCGCTGGGTTCCCCGCCACCCCGCCTTCCCTCCTCCCCCCTCCTCACACACACACACACACACAAGCCAGCAGGCCTGCCGACGCTTCCCCCTTCTCCCCCAGGGGCCTCAACACTCCAGAAAGGAGGTCTGGGCCAGAGGGACTATGACCAGGGGTGAAAAGCCTTGGGTTCGTGTGTCTGTGAGCCCCGAGTTTGGGGCACTCGATCGATGATGACCTCGTTCCTGGCAACCCTGAATTGTCTCTCCCTCCCCTTGGTCATCGGGGCCTTTGTATCAGCTGGTGGAAAAGGAAGGGGAGGGAAGAGAAGAAAGTGGTTCGTGTGTGTGGTTTTTATACTTAGTTTGCTGGAATCTCTCACCCCCACTGTACAGCCTCCTTTACAGGATCTAGGGAGAGAAAGGGGGACCTTAGGCTCCACGGGGGAAGGGTCAGAACCTTAGGCCTGGGAGATGGACTGTACTCTACTGGCTGGCTCTGCCACACTCCTGCAGAGTCGAGGACAGACGGGGCTAGGTCCCCAGATCCAGGAAACGCCAAACCTCGCTCCCGGGATCCGGAGCGAAGCGCCCCCCCCCCCGACTGGCGCTCTCTCCAGCCCAGCGCGCACGCCAGTGGTTCTCCGCACCGGAGCTGCTCAGGCGGCAATTTTTTAAGCCTGCAATTAAGCGAGGCGTCGCCGTGTCCTCTGCTAGTGTCGATCCTGTCAGTCGCACATGGCCTTGGTGCTCCGGTCCGAGGCCCCGCGATTAGTCACAGGCTTGCTTCGCTCCTTCCCTAATCCGCCTCTGCAGGCAGCCTGGGGACGCGGCCGACTTGGCGGCGTTGGCAGGGAGCCACCGCGAGCGGGGCGGGCCTCCAGTCCAGTACCATCCCTGCTGAGCCCGAGCCGGCGCGGGCCCCGGGGTGCGGGCTTGGGACTCCCTCCCCTCTCGCAGCCCCCAGGCTGGGGCAGCAGCGCCCCTCCTTCTCTAGCCCCACTCCCGGGCCTTCGAGATCTATTTGTGTGGTGTCATTTGCATAAAAATAGGACAAGTGTTTCAGTGCGTTCGAACGCGGGAGGCGAAATCCTTATTGATGTGTCTGTGTGGAGCCCTCGGTTGTCGGAGCGGTTTGATTTAGGGTGTTTGTGTTGCCTTCTGCGAGAAATAAGAGGAAATCCTGCGCAACGCCTTCGGCGGTCCGGGCCCCCCAGAGCATCACCCTCTGCGCAGCGCGGAACGGTCCGTCGCCTGGACCCCGGCGCGCAGAGTCCACAGCTAGCAGGTTGAGGGCCAGGCGGGCGGCCCATTATGACTCATAAAACCGGGCGGCCTAATCACCAGCTGCCAACCGGTTTACGTGTGGCGCTTCCCAATGCTCCCTTCACCCTGCCAGGGCCTCCAGCGGGTTCGCCCCGCTCTGTGGGGGCTAATCAAGTGGCCGCTCGTTCCTGTGGGTAGCGCGGCTTCCCTTTCCCGGCGACCCCCTCTCTCCCGGCCTTTGCGCCGCTCGCCAGCAACTCCTCAGCTTGGACAAATAGCTTGGAGGGCGCCGGCCGCGCGGAGCCAGTAAATCAATCATTAACTCTCCAGCGAGACCTGGCCAGGGGAGGGAGTGGCGGCCAGAGGCGAGGCTGCGGGGCAAGCACCAGGCCCCCTCCCCAGGTTGGGAGCCGTCCACGCGCCAGCCGACAAGGTGCGTGAAGGCTGGTCCTCCCGGGGGCCTTCTCGATCCCCTCCAGAACCCTCTGTCTGCCGGGCCTTTCATGCCCGCACCTCGCCTCGCCTGGCAGGTCGGGTTACTGCGCGGCCCCGGGGAGGGCTTGAACATTAACGAGCCGCTCCGGGCCTCTCGGCCTGCTCTCCCCGGGAGGGCCTGCCACGCTTGGGCAAGCTTCTTGGATCCGGTCGGGCTCCTCTAGACCCCGCCTTGCCAAACTAAACTGATCGCCCCCATTTCTACCAGCCTCCCTGCGGCGCCCTCCCCACGGAGCCCGCTATGGTGCAGCACGCAGGGGGTTAAAAGCTTTGGTTCGCCCTGGCTCCTCCGCGGCGCAGAGGAAGCGGCGATCAAAGTGCTTACGGGGAAGGAAACACACGAACACTCGGGCCTGGGTCGAAGAAAGCCTACTGGAGAGACGGCTCGGAGCCGCCCGCCTCGACCCGCTTCCCACACTCTTGGGAACGCTGTGGCGGCGCTGGCCCGCGCGATTCTCTAGACTGAGCTTGGCGCTGTGGGGCCAGGAGAACGGCGGGGAGGGGGAAGAACTAGGGGAGGGAGGCGAGCCCGGGCTCCGCGCCAAGAGGCCCAAAGCCGCAGATTAGTCACCGCTCGGCTCGGCGTTCACTGGTGCGCCCGGGAACCGGGAGGGCAAGCGTCGGCCCTGCTCCACCGGCTTCCTGGGGCCTCGGAGCCACAGCGCGGGTGCCCCCGCCCCCATCCGCGCGCGCGCTCGACGCGTCTGGATGGGCTTTCGGGGACCCGCACTGCCAAGATCCACTTGTCAGTTCAAGGGCAGGACAGAAACTCTGCAAGCGGAGTCTTACGAACAGGAAATTTCTCATTGACAAGGTGCTGCCCCTCCCCCACGCCGGCTTCAAAACAAAACAAAAACCCAGCGCCAGCACTCAACACGCCCAGCCTGGGCCCGCCGCCGCCTGCGTCCCTCCGCTGCCTCGGTGACCCCCGAGTCCCCACGACCCGGAGAGTGGAGTGTTCGCCGTGTCCCGGGCCCCGAGTGCCAGTGGCAGCAAACAAAACAGGCCTGGAGGGCAGGCGTGGCTCGGTCCCGCTGAGGGCACCCAGTTGCCACCCTCCGGAGCCTGAGCTGGAACGCTGAACACACGAGGTTCCTCGCCCTGCCGGGTGATGAACCCGGCAGAGCGGCTTTTCAGAGCTGCAGGAGTCGGCCAGATCAGCGGCTCCCGGGAGGGTGGGGGAAATCGGAGGCCGAGCGGCGCCGCCGACTTGGCGAATCCCGCTGCGGGGACTCAGGAGGGCTGCGAGCTCGGCCTGGCAAAGTTCCCGTGGAAACTCCATGTTTAGAAACTCCAGCCGCCTTGCGGGAGGAGGGGGGAGAACTCTCGGGGCGAGAGAAGGCTGCCCGCACCGCCTGTCACTTCCCTGGACGGGGGTCATCGCTCCTCCTCAACCTAAAAGGAAGTCAGGAGGGTGGGGATGGCCAGTTCATAGGCTCTGTTCTTTTGTGTATGTTCCTCTCTTTCCTCCACACTCTAAAGGAAATTTCTAAACTGTTTTATTTATGGAATTCAACCAGAGGAGAAAGGCCGTCTTTTTAGGGACCCTGATATTAAGGGTAATTTCGTATTTGACACATGTAAATACTTAGTTCTCTCAGGTAAGGTCAAATTATTTATCATCTTAATTTATATTTCAATAGGCCTACAATTCAGAGGCGCGAGATGCCTCCTTATGAATCATTATGGTCTATTAGGGGAAGTAATGTATAAACAGCACTATTTGGGAGGGAATCACTTATGTTGACATTTAAATGGCTCTTCAATAGTTAAAAAAAAAAAAGACATTCGAGTGCCTTTGATTAAATATACAATTTACAAGACCATCGGCAAAGCCATCAGGAATATAAATTCTTCTCAGGATTTTTATTTATTTCCTTTTTTTTTTAAGCCTTCCAGGGCATGCATGTCATTTAATCCCTTTGGGAAAATCTACAAATTTCAGGGAAAATGTCATTCTCCTCTCCCCCAGCTAATGTCGAATCAGGAACCCAGGGAACCACTGGAAATGTGAGCAAACTCCACCAGCAGGCGCCCCAGGGGGAAGTTTGTAGATTTTTGTACCTCACTAACAGAATCAACCACTTTCTAACAGTATTGCCACTGATTTGTGAAACACAGCTTCCCTGCTGGAGCGGAACCTTCCTGAAGGCCTGTGTTCATCCATCCATCCTGGCGTTCCCACAGCACCCAGCACAGGGCCTCAAATCATTTTAAGTCTTTCTTCTGCACTTGCTGCAATGAGACACTGAGGCTCTTCCTGGGTGTCCCCTCCCCCAACCCCATTCACTCTTTATTAAATTACTCTGTGTATTCATTCCCTTGAAGCATATCCCATCTTTAAAATGTCCTTCCTTGACCCCACATCTCCTTTCCCCGGCTCCCTATTTATCTGCTCCCTTGCACAGCTATACTTCTCAAAAGAGGTGTCTACATCCATGTTGCATCTCCATTTCCTAACCTGATGTGCACTGTAAAGATCAGCTAGTTTTGAAGCTATTCTAAGATATTGGGATAAATGCAGCTTTGTAACAGCGTAAGATTAGAAGCAACCTAAATATCCAGTAATGACACTGATGCTACATGCACACAAAGGAATATTCTGTAGCTATTTAAAAAAAAATAAAGATCTGCTCTGTGTACTGATATGGAATGGCCCCTAAGATCTATTTAAGGGAAGGACCTAAGGTGAAGAATGAACGGGTATGTACAGCATGTTACAATTTAGGTATGTTACAGTTTGAGTAAAAACAAAGTAGGGGGAATGTAGACATGTTTATTTGTGTGTGCATTAAACATCCTTAACACTGCTGGGGAGCACCCCCACCACCGCTTTCTTTGTACATATACATGTCCTCAGAATTATTTTCAGAAATGGAAACACGCTGCACAAGCTGTTCTGTACCTCACCTATGAAACATCTTAAAGACTGTTTTCTATCGGCACATAGAGATAGGCCTTGTTTGTATAGATAAATCATTTATCATACTCTTCAACCCACACCTCCATCTTCACTGGCCATTGTGCACAAAGTGCTCAAGATCACCAGTTACTTCTTGTTGCCAGGAGTGTGTGTGGGAGGGGGTGTTTTTTCAATCCTTCCTTTGGCCTAGGAAGCATCCAACACTCCTGACCACTCCCCCGTTAAGCTGCTCTTGGCTTCCAGATGCCACACACACATGGTTTTCATCCTACCTCTGAGCCTTTTTCTGGGCTCTTCTCTATAGTCTACTAGTTGCCTTGTGCCTGGATCCTTCCTTCCTCTCAATCTCATCCAGGCCCATGGCTTTAAATACCACCTACTTGCTGATGACTCAATTTTTTTCCAGTTCCAACCCCCCCTATCAAACTGCAGACCTGATATCTCAACTGGGCATCTATGTCCAGCTTAATGATAACAATAACTAAAATTTGCATAGTGCTGGCAGTCCCATTCTAAGCACTTTATATAAATTAACTATTAATACTTACAATAAACCTATAAGGTACATAGAGTTATTATCCACATTTTACAGGTGAGGAAACTGAGACAGAGAGGTTCGGGACATTCCAAGGTCACCAGGAAAATGGTGGACCTAGGATTCAAACCCAGGCTATCTTAGCTCCAGAGTCCATGTTCTTAGCCACGCTGCCTCACTGCTTTAGAGCACTCTTAAAATTGAATTCTTAAAAAAAAAAAAGAATTAGTCTATAAATATTTGGGGTATTTATTAAATGCCAGGCCCTGCAGTGCGTGCTGAAGAAACAGTGGGAAGCAGGACAAACTGTCCCTTAAAAAGAGCCGAACTCTTCACTTGGAACCTGCCCTTTTTCACACAACTCCCTTCCGTATCAGAGAAAATGTCTCAGCCACTCAAATGCTTGAAGCAGAATGGGGGTGAGGTGGAGGTTCATTCTTGACCTGTCTCCATCTGGTACCTCACCTTCCTCCAGTCTACTGGCAAGGCTAACTGATTCTATTTCCAAATGCAATAAACCTACTCTTTCCCATGCTCCCACATCCCCCCTGAGGCTGGACCATCATCTTCTCTTGACTTGATTAGCATACAGGATTATAATTCCAGCTGGTATCTGTGCTGCCTCACTCACCACCACCCCCAGCCCAAATCCTCCATAGGGCAGCTAGACTGGGTTTTTGAAAATGTCACATGTTCATGAACTCTACTAGTTCCCACTGTACTTGGAACAAAACGCAAACTCCTTAACAAGGTTTACCATCCCTGCCACTTGCCACTATCTCACCCTCTGAGGGCCAGAGCACAGGCCTGCTGTCCGCTCCTTAGTAGGCTCTGAGTGTCCCTTTCTGTGATGTCATCTCCCCAACAGGGCTGTAACCTCTGTAAGGACAGGGTGCTTCATCTCTGTGAACTAAATTTACATCAATGTCCAGCAATGAACTTGTATAAACATAATGTTCACAGCTATATCTCGCGGTGCCTAGCATGGTGCTTGACACATTGTGGATGTTAAAAAATACTTGATAAGCAACGAATGGCCCTGACTGCTGTTGCTCAGTGGGTTGGGTGTCATCCTGTAGACCAAAAGGTCGCTGGTTCGATTCCCCATCAGGGTACATGCCTGGGTTGCAGGTTCAGCCCACAGTCGGGGACTGATTGATGTTTCTCTCACACATACATGTTTCTCTCCCTCTCTTCCCCTCTCTCTAAAAATAAAGAAATAAAATCTGTTAAAACCACAATAAATGAATGACTGGATACTTAATACATTTTTGCTAACTGAATCAATATTCTGTACCATGACCAGAGAAAAAAAACAAGTTCAAGAGAACAAGACAATCGTAGGTATATGACAAAGTAAAAGGGGAATGCCTGGGCTGTGAGAAGTGGCTCTGCAGTTCTGGTGAGGATTGAGATAGAATAAATTAGGAACATAAAGCATGAAGCCAGAGGTGGCATTATTACCTGGGGAAGTCCAAGGATGGCCCACGGGAGCTTGGGATGCATGTGTACATGGCTTTGTCAGAGAAGCCAAGGTTCCTGGGTGTGCAAGTTGAGGAGAGGCCTTGGAAATCCTATTCTTGCTAAGTGCCACAGAATATTATTCCCAGGAGATGAGAGAGGGACATCCCAGCCAAGAGCAAGACAGAGAGCCAAAACCAGAACCTCCTTAGAGTACTTTGCCTATTGCCAACCATTTGGTTTTTACTTGGTGGCAAAAGATTAAGATTGTCTTTCTTCTCAAGACCTTTAGAAACCAGAAAAGAGGGTTCTCGTCACAGCTGACCTTAGGCGGTTAGAGTTCTCTCAATTTCATGACATCTGGTTTCTAACAGTAACTGTGTCACTACAAAGCATTTGGTAGCAAAGCAAGTCATTTTAAACAATGAATAATTCCCAGTGATAAAAACAACTACTGTTTATTGAAGGTCTTCGCTCTTTTCCGTTACTTTATGAGGTCCATTTCCAAGTTACCTCACATAAGCCCCCAAATCACCCTATCGGTGAGGTATTACGATTTACGATTTCTTTTTTTAAAAAAGATTTTTGTTTATTTATTTTTAGACAGAAGGGAGTGGAGGGAGAAAGAGATGGGGAGAAACATCAATGTGTGGTTGCATCTCACGTGGCCCCCCTGGGGACCTGGCCTGCAACCCAGGCATGTGCCCTGACTGGGAATCGAACCGGCGACCCTTTGGTTTGCAGCCCGCGCTCAATCCACTGAGCTTCACCAGCCAGGGCCGATTTATAATTTCTATCTGAGGAAATTTAAGCTCTTACAATTGCCTTCCCAAAATACATATGTAATCTAGCTGAGTTGGGCTACAGAGATTCTGACTCCAAACCCGAGTTCTTTCTAGTCTAGTATATTGTTTGCTTCCCACACACATGCACTGTTTTCCCCAAACCTTAAACTATTTCTGGGATCAGAGCTTCTCCAATCTTGTCCCTCTGGGGTCATCCTGGCAACTTACCAACTGCAGTAAATATTGCAAAAGGAGTTTGTTTCTTTCTGGGATCAGCAGGTCTCAGCTGATTTGTTGTGTTCACCATGGGAACCTATGAATTTATCATCTGAATGATAAGCTTTGAAAAAGTATGGGGCCAAGTTCAAGGCAAGGACTTCCTCCCCCCAAACAAGTAGATTCTCTACCTCTGTTTGTAAAGTTCTGCACCTCCACCAATACTAAATTATATGGCTCAGCCTTTGCTGAGATTATAAACCAGCTGCCCCTTCATATTTCTGGACAACATTTTTCTCTGCTTTAAGCTTTGATAACAATTACTCTGCTCTTACCATGGGGAGAGCTAGAGCAGGGAAGAGATGACATGGGAAGAACCCACCACACAGCCCTTCTGAATCTGGACAGATATTGAGATGTGGGAAGAGAAGGGTCGCTAGCTTTTTTTCAGTTCTTAGAAGAACAAGAGCTAGGATTAATAAGGGTTTACTATTCTGCCAGGCACAATTCTACACATTTTGTATACATTAATGATCTCATTTCATATAGAAAATGACCCTATAATAAAGGCACTCTTATTATCACCATTTCACAGATGAGGACGATAATTAACTTGCCTTCTTGTCTGGACACTCATTGCTCCATTCCTAGAGCCCAAACTTTTATCCACACAGTCTCTCAGACTTTCCAGACACCTGTGGTCAGCTTTATGACTGCCAATTCCACAGGCTCATCATAATTGGGTGCTTTACTCAGATATGAAGGAAATGGTCTTCACTGCATCCTGGCATGCAAGTAATGTCACCTGAGGACATGATGGCAGTGAATTTGTCCCACAGGTCCCTCTGAGATGCCTCTTCTGTTCAATAGCTTTCTAAGATGTAGCCCATTCCAAGTGAGTTGGAGCTCTGGTATGGTCCCCACAATCCAGTGTGGACATCCCTGCCCTGCTCTCTTTGACAAAGCACGCTAGTCAGTCAGTGGATGCCCTTGCCCGTTCAATGCCACTGGCTGCACCAGGACCTTTCTGACTTGCTTGTTGGCACAGGGAGTGTGGAGGAGGGCAGATCAATCTCCAAGATAATTTAGGTCTGTCTTTCCTCGAACCAGCCTCTGTCCTCTGCTCTAGGTCTGACGACTGTGATTAATGCACAGCTGAGTATTTCCTCTCTTCAGCTTCTTCCTTGCTCTGGGGTTTATTTTACAGCCGTTGCCAGAGTTTCTCCTCAGAAGAGAGTAAATACTCAGAGACTGGAGCTCAGCCCTTGGTGTTACTCAGAAAGCGCCATAGGCAGCGGGTGGCTCCGGGCCATTTCTGCAGGAGGTGACATGACTGTTGAGGGCTCTGTGCTACCCACCACTTCCATCAATGGAAACTTAATCTTTTAATTATTCTGAAAATACCAAAAATGGGGATTGCAGGGAAGGCAATTTATAGGATCACACAGTCTATACCTTGTTCGTAATTATGTATTATTATTATTTTTCTCCCAACTTTGTCCCAATAATGATTTAAGGCTGCTTCCAATAACACCCAAAACCCAGCAAAGAGAAATGGAAGAAGTGGGGCATGAAGTATAATGTCATGCCTGCTCACAACATCTTTGCCCCACTCCACATAATAGAACTGAATTCATAACACCTTTTAAAAATGAGGTAATTCAGCTCTTTTCGTGGCAACACTAGGCTCTTTGTAAAGTGAGGGAGTGGTACGCAGTAATGGAAAGAACTGTGGAGGGGGCAAGCGATCTGGTTTCTAATGCTGGCTCCTTTGGTGTATGACCTTGAGCAAGTCACATACCCTCTCTGGACTTTGGATTCTGAAATTCTCAAATGTCTCTGCCCATCTCTAAGCCCCACTCTGCCCTCGCCTACCCTCTCACTGTCACCATCACACAGTTGGAAACCAGCAGCGTCCATCTGGCATGAAGCCCTCTAGGAATTACTGTTAGAGAAATGGGTTCCCTGGAAGCATATGCTCTCTCCCACAACGCCTCCCTCACCCCCACCCCCCACCAACACACACGCACAGAAAAATCTTCTTCCCAAACCCTGGGACAATGAAACCTGATTGCCGCTTCCCCCAAGGCAAGGATCCCCCTACCAAACTTCCAGGAGAGCACAGTAGGGCACCCTGGAGTATATCCTTTTGGGCGGCAGAGAGTCATGCCCCTCCAGATCTCTCTCCCCCTCTTTCAGGTATGAGCTACTTTCTTTCCTCTTGCAGTTTGAGACCCTCTTATAACCTGGCCCAACTCCCTCGATCCAGTCTCATTTCCCCTTCTCCTCAGCTAACCACATCTTCTATTTTTTTATCCTTTGTAGCACCCAACACAATGCTTAGCATATCATTGCTTCAAACACCCATGTTGTCCTCCCCCAACCCAAAGGCCCTATCTGCCTTCTACTAGAGCTTCTCCAAGTTTTTCTTGAAGGATTCCACTGGCCAGAGGGGCTCTGGAGGCTCAGTCCTCATCATTTGTCTCAAGTAGGAGGCTGCAGGAAAGACAGTTTTTAAAATGCAAGCACATGCAGCAACATGGGCACATCCCACGAATGAAATTACACAAAGGAAGGCCTTCAAAAAGCATGCACAAGAGGAGCTTCCAGGTTGGTGAACACATGGAGACTTGGGGAGAATGACAGGCCTGACGAAGACACGGAAGTTCTCCAAATCCTTCCCCACACCTTGCCCTAAGCATCTCTTCCATCTGCCTGTTCCTGAGTTATATGTTTTTATAATAAACTAGTGATCTTGTAAGTGAAAAAAAAAGCACAAGAAGATTCCATTTCCAAATTTTAAAGTGGGCAAAGCCAATGTGAGGTGTCAGAAGTCAGCATATGGGCTAGGGTGGTGGAAGGGGGACAACAGAGAGGGGCATACCCCTTGGGAGGAGGTGCACCAGGGACATCTGTGGGGCTGGGAATACTCTGCATCTGGATCTGGATGCTGGTTGCACAGGTCGGCTGAGCTTGTAAAAATCCATCAAGCTGTACATTTAGGATTTACACACTTCTGTCTGTTTGCTGCACTTCAATAAAATGTTAACAAAATAAAAAATACAATAAATAAAAAAATACATAAACACACTGGGGAAGAATAAGGTTTATCATTGCATGAGAGCTCTGGGCAGGAAACCTGGCTGCAGGAGAATGGGGATGTTCTGGGTGGAGGGGGGTTGTGAGGGCATGCCAGTGAGGTTGTTCTAGAGACAGCCAGGAAGCACAGGTTACAATCAATTGAACAGAAGCAAACGTTCTGCTCCTTAATTGAGGTGAGTTGTTGAGAATGATGCCCCAGGCAGAGGTGTTCTGGCTGAGGCTTCACAGCGGGCAAGCTTAGCTTCACAGCAGCCCCGCCCAGGGCCCAGGGCCCAGGACTCCATAGTGAGAGTGGAAGGTAGGCACAGTAGCAGATGGTCAAGCCCCCCATGCCGTCTTTCCTCTTACCTTCTCTCCTCTGCAGGAACTTCCTTCCACCCAGTCAAACTGGACTTTTCACTATCCCCTAAACAGGTACAGCCTTTCCTCACTGTTGCATATGCATGGTCCCCTCTGGCCACCCCTTTCCCCTTCCTTCCCTTTGCTTCTTCTCTCTGGTCCCCTCCAACCACCTGTTCATAATATGCAGCTATGCATAAAATGCCATCCAGGAACTCGCCTTACCCCTCCAACAACCCATCCCAAAATTCTGTTTTCTTTTCTCAATGCATCTCTAGCAGTCACTCATACCTTTGCCTCCAGTGCCTGCCTAGCACACCTCTCACCTAAGCCATGGCCATGACCTCCTAGCTGGTCTCGTCACCCTCACCTGCCCTTTTGCAGTCCATTTCCAGCATGGCAGCCAACAGTAGCATCCACCCTTGCAAAGATCCACTACTTCTTTGTGCCACAGGCTCTTCCAAGAATTTGGGCACATCCTGGGGAACAGATGGGTGCCTGCCCCTGAGACACTTATATTCCAGCAGGAGAGAGACGGATGATAAACAATAAGGTAACAGGCCATAAAATTACCTCGGATGGTAAACAGTGATATGAACCATGGAGAGAAAAACGGAAGCAGGTAAGGGGTGTCAGGAAGCAGAGGGTGGGGAGAAGATTGCAGGATTCAGGGGAAAAAAGGGGAAAGTGAGCCGTGAACAAAGACTCTAAGGAGGTGAGGGAGTGAGCCAAATGGATTTTTGGGAGAACTGAATGCAGAGACATAACTAGTGCCAAGGCTCAGTGGCGGGAGAGTGCCTGCTGTGCATGAGGACCAACCAGGATTCCCTGGTGTAAAAAAGGAGGAGGAGGAATCAGAGTGGTAAAGGAGGGCAGTCCCTATAGCCAGGGCAATGGTGCATCCGCAGCTGTCATTATTGAGAGACCAGACAGGAAAACCCTCAGCAAGCTCAATAAAGCCAGGCCCTTTGCACCTTTGCTCTTGGATTCTGCTTCCATCCCCTTCCCACACTGGGGCTTTGCCAGGAGCTGGCTGGCTTCATCTCTTCCCTCTGCCTTTGCCTACTCATTCAGAGCTCTATTCAAACAGTACTTTCTCCAAGACACCTTTTCCAAACCAGGTTAGTTCCCTAGCTTCACCCTCTCAAACCACCCTGCCCTCCCCCTACACCACTGGCCTCACCCGTTCACAGCAATCTATCATTACGTCTATAATTAGTTCATTTGGTTCATCACATCCGTGACAGGTGTTTACTCTGTGCCAAGCACTGTCCTGGGTGCCAGGGCACCACAGAGAACAGGACCTACAAGGTCCATATCCTATTGGGGACAGACCATAAACAGAAAGCAAATAAAGAAGACAATTTCAGATGATACTACGCACTATCAAGAAGATGAAACAGGGCAGGATGGCTACAAGCAGCTGCAAGGGACAGCCAGGATGGCCAGGGAGGTCTCGTTCGGGGAATGACTTTTGAGCTAAGAAGCCACCAGTTGTATGAATATGAACGGAAGAGTGTTCCAGGCAGCCGAGGAGCAAGTGCACAGGTCCTCAACTCGGACTGACCTTGAACTATTTGAGGAAGAGAAGAACAGCCTGTATGGCTGGAGCCAAATGGGCTGTCTGTCTAGATATGATGGTCACACAAGATGCAAAACCCCTTGTGTTTCTTTGCAGTTGCATCCACTGTGCTGGCTCACAGCTGATGCTCATTGTATCTGTTGGATGAAGGAGTATATATTTCATTTCTGCCTCTCCTTCAATACCACTTTCTCTCTGAAATCTTCCCAGCCCACTCCAGACCTCCAAGAACACTTCCTCCCCCAAACCAAAACTTTAGAACCTTCACCTGAAATCCTCGGGTGGTCTGCTTGAGGCCAGGCCACCCCATGATATGGTATGAAAAGGGCAACTTTAACGCCTGTGTTCCATGTTTCTGGGGGCACACACACCAGAGTCCTAGAGGATCTGAAACCTGACTCTCAAGAACGTTTATGAAAGTGATCCAAACCCTTCACTTTGCAGATGTAGAAACCAAGGTCTGGAGGAGGGACTGTATATCCTGGGCTGCCCATCAGGCTGACAGCTGCTAGACCACAAGATCCAACCAATCTGACTGCGAGAAGCCAGCATGGGCTCTGTCGTTGACACAGTCTCACAGCCCCATGTGAGGAGGCATGCCTTTGGCCCTTTCTCGATGGCTGGCCTTGCTTTTATCTGTAATGTACAGTAAGTCCCTTGTGGCAGGAAGGTCCTCCCTTCTCAGATTATATATTCCTTGAGAGCAGGTTGGACTTGTTGGCTTTTGTTTAATGTTACTTTACCTGATTCTTTACTTCTGTGTCCACACAATTCCAATGCAGGGACTCCATGAGCACTAGCTGCCCATTAAGCTCATTCTCCCCATGCCCTAAGGACCACGGAAGCCGCCACATGGGGCGTTAACTGGCTTGTGGTCAGGCCTGTGGCTGGATATTCTTAGCAGCCTTTGGCTGCCGGGCCTGAGAATTTCAACTCCCCTGTCACCAGGGCTTAGATCCCTCACTGCTGGGGCAGAGATATTCTCTCTTTCCAAGCAGGCAACTCAGAGTACAGAGGGAAGCAGAGTGTGTTTGTTTAAAAGGCCCACAGCCCAGTGTCACACTTAGCCTGTTGCTGCCCACTGCTGCCCTGGGCCTGACTGGCCAGCCAGACTGTTTGGAAAACACGGTCTGGCTTAGCAGAGCTGCTCAGCATGGCAGGACCTTTTGGCCACAGCATGGCAGTTAGCATGTCTGACCTCTTCCCTGGGCCTTGGGGCAATCCCGAGGCCTGGGAGTCTGGGACAGTTGCTGACCTTCCTTTATAGAGCTTTCAAGACATCCACTGTGAGTCAAACAGCCATTTAAAAAAGAAAAGGATTGTAGGGATCAGAAACCCTCATTTGGGTCCTTTTCTGAAATCAGTCCTTGGGTAAATCCTCCTTCTAGATGATCTGCTTCTTCCACTCTCAAAGTGTCATATTTGGCCTGCCAGCAAGCTGTGTGGGCAGTGGCGGAGGATGGGGATGGGGACTGTGAGAGGGGACCCTCCACCCGTGCATTCTGGGCAGGGAAGGCTGTGTAGAGTCAGTGAAGATACTACAGTCAGTTAAGCACATTTTGCAGAGGTTTCTGCATATTTACCATAAGTTCATAATGGTGTTCAGAGGTAGACCTAGTAGGACTGCTTAGCAGAGCGCTGGCTCTAGCAACGGGTATTGGCTTTGTCAGCCTGTTCTGTTGGGCTGCCACCCCTGCCACGTCCCTGAGGTGTACTGTGTACCATCAGAGCTGCCAATAATATGGCACTTGACCTCTCCCAACTCCACACCATTTCTTCTTGTTTTCTCCCTCACTTTCTCATGTCTCCGGGGGTGAGTAGCTGTACCTACAGCTGTGTCTTTCTTCCCTTTGCTTCTCTGGCTCTGGAAATGCAGGGCCACGGCCTGGGAGGAAATGCAGATTGGGGCAGGGGCAGCTCCCTGGTGCGTGTGTGTGTGTGTGTGTGTGTGTGTGTGTAAGTGGGTTAAGGGGGAGCAGAAATGCCGCCTCTCTCCCAGCACCACCCTTCCACCAATCCACAACAGATAAACGTCAGGTTCAATGTCAAAACCCCAAGTCTTTGAGGGTGCCATGTGGTAAGGAAGGGCAGCTGTGGAATGGACTAGGAAGGGGAATGAGCTCCAGAGAAGCTGTGCTGG
>PVJI01013214.1:5319-48689 GCA_004026765.1 Micronycteris hirsuta | reverse complement strand
AGGGGGGAGGGGAGGGAGAGGATGCAAATAGCTGTAATTGAACAATAATAAAGTAATTAAAAAAAATAAATCTTAAAAAAAAAGTATTTGTATATTTGTCCTGTTACTGCTGTTAAAGAACTCGTCATAAAGGAGTGGGACCACATTATACTCATGTTTGGAACCCCAGAGCATCCCTGGGCAACCCAGGGAAGGGTGTAATCAGATGAAAGAGAATGAGAAAAGCAGGGGTTTCTTCTCAGTTTATCTCCTTATGTGACATTTGTGAATTAATTCTTTTATGGTAAATAATTATTTCTTTTGCATGAATGCTAGATGGCTCTCTTTCATTTTAAAATTTCATTATTAACAGGAACACAAGCCTTTGAAACTACATATATAATAAGTTCAGAAGGCTAGCTTTGAAAACTAACTCAGCCATTAACACAGACTGCACTTCTTATATTCTGAAAGCCATGATGAGGATTCATCTGTTTTCTCTCTTTTAACTTTTGCATCTAATAATCTTTGTCTGAGGTCATGTTCCTAGTAATCAGAAGTATGCCTCAGTGGTGCTAATGTGCAAAAAAGTGACCTTGAGTGAGAAAACAATTTTCACCCAATCGTTTTCCAGGCAATTATCTCCAAAGGTACAGAGAAGGTGTATTTACTATGCTCTCCTCTCTCACAAGGGAAGAACATTGAAAAAAATAATTTTATTTCTCTAAGAGAGATTAGAAATCTTCACACAATATATTATGAAAGGGCAAGGTATTGTTGACATGATTTCAATATATCTCCAAAATTTCAGGTAGCCCTAAGGGGATCTCTGAATACTGTTTAGTTCTCCAAAATGTATGCCTAAAAATCAGGAAATTTCTGCCCTGGCTGGTGTGGCTCAGTAAATTGATCACTGGCCTATGAACCAAAGGGTTGCTGGTTTGATTCCCAGTCTAGGGTATGCCTGGGTTGTGGGCCAGGTCCCCAGTAGGGGGCACATGAGAGGCAATCACACAGTGATGTTTCTCTTGCTCTCTTTCTCCCTCCCTTTCCCTCTGTCTAAAAATAAAATAAATAAAATCTATAAAACAAAAAAACAGGAAACTTCTAAAAAAAAAAAGACCTAAGTATTGGCATTGGATACATTTTTAATACATGCAGAATTTTTTTTTAAGAGAGAGGGGAAGGGAGGGAGAGAGGGAGAGAAACAGCAATGTATGGTTGCCTCTCACATGGCCCTCACGGGGACCTGGCCCGCAACCCAGGCATGTGCCCTGACTGGGAATCGAACTGGGACCCTCTGGTTCCCAGCCCACGCTCAATCCACTGAGCTACACCAGCCAGGGCAATACATGCAGAATTTTTACATTTGCAGTACAGAAGTTGTACTAATGAGCATTTAACGAAATGGTATCTGGGGCACCAAAGAAGAAACACATGGTTGACACAAAATTAGTCCAATAAATTAAAAGTTTTCAGAGAAATAAACACCAATGCCAACAATGCTATGCTTCTGTCTTACAATTTGCCTCAACACCAGAGGCATGAAAAAACTGGAAAAAGTTGATAATTCACAGTCTGGTCAAAATTGTTTTAGATTAACAGAACATATGAAAACCTGTGTACAGGACCACACTCAAGTACTTCAAAGGCTGCATTATATCATGGAAAATTCTCAATGTCTTGCTCTGAAGACAGTGATAAGTCTATATAATGATGTCATATGATGAGATATGTGTTTTAAAAGAAGATCCAATACAAAAAAAATGGTACCTGAATATTTCTACAAATTCCCCAAAATAATTTAATGAAATTCAATATCTTTACTGATAAAACTCTTAGTGAAAAAACAATGAAATAATTATAGTAATAATTATACTGCATTTATACTGTGCCAGGTACCATTCTATACATTTCACAGATTTTTAAAAGGCATAAATTATTTAATACAGTAAGAACACGTGGTAAAAACATGATAGAGTATTGTACTTTCACGGAATAAATTCTTTAATATATTCAGAGCAGAAGGTGCAGAAAGGAGGTAGGTGAGATTAGAAACAAAAGCAGTAGTCATACCATTGAAGTTTTTGAATGACTTGCTTGCTAGTGTGGCTCAGTGGATTGAGCACCAACCTACGAACCACAGGGTTGCTGGTTCGATTCCCAGTCAGGGCACATGCCTGGGTTGCCAGCCAGCTCCCTGATGGAGGGTATGTGGGAGGCAACCACACACTGATGTCGTTGTCCCTCTCTTTCTCCCTGTCTTCCCCTCTGTCTAAAAATAAAATAGATAAAATCTTCAAAAGAAAAGAATTACACATTTTATGCAGGTAGGATGAGTTCAAACAGGGGTGTAAGAAAAATATTGAGATGGATGTTTAAGAAAAATGAATCCATGGAAGTAAAAATGATATATGAACATTGTTACAGATGAAACAAAGGCATTTGATAGAATCCAATCTCTAATGTTGATAAAATTCTTAATTAAATCAAAATAGAGTAATAATAAATAGCACTTATATAATACATGAAATATTATTTTAGTCATATTATATATGCATTATATAAATATATTGAATTATATTATGCTATATTTAGTGATATTCAATAATTAAGCATTTATATATAGCAATCATTATGGACCATACAGGGTTTTAAGCATTTTTCATATTTTTAACATATTTTAACAGATTTATGAGGGACCCCAAAAATATCTTCTGGAGGGAGGGCCTCTTGTAGTATAGGCTTCTCCAAGAAGTCAATAAGTAAATGTCCTAGGAACCCATCTGTATCAGTATACTAGCTGGCATTGTTGTGAGAAGCTGCGTTTGGCTTTAGAGAATTTTTCAAAATACTCTTTTGACGTGCTTGCCCATTTCGTGATGGGTGATTTATGAATGACCTGCCCACACCACACTAAGTGTTCAGCAGTTTTTGCCAAAAATGGCATAACCCCTGTGCCCCACCCTTTTTGTTCACTCTGTCTCACCCAGAGTGATTCATTTTTGTTTCCCCAGATGAAAAAAGTTCTCAAATGCAGGAGAGATGAAACAACAAAATGGCAGAAGCACTAAAAGGCATCAAAATCAATGAGTTCCAAAACTGTTATAAGCACTGGAAAAAAAGTTTCAATAGGTATATTACATCAAAAGGAGAGTACGTTGAAGGTGACTGAAGTTTAAACATGTAAGAATAAGTATACATTTTTTTAATAAATAAATTCTGTGTTTTTTAGTTTCCTCTCATAATCTTGACAAAGCCCTGTGAAGTAGTGTTATTATTGCCATAATATTCAGATGAGGAAGTTAGTGCTAAAAGTTTAAGTAGCTTGCCCAAAGTCATAAAGCATGTAAGTAGAAAACCTAATTTTTTCTTTGTTTTTACTGTTCAAGTACAGTTGTCTCCATTTTCCCCCCAACACTCCCCTACCCCACCCACCCCCACCTTCCACCCTCAATCTTATGCCCCTTAGGCTTTGTCAATGGGTCCTTTATATATGTTCCCTGATGATTTTTCCCTTTCTTTCCCCTGTTGTCCCCTTCCCCATCCCCTCCAAAAATTGAGTGTTTGGAGCATTCAACTATGAAATTTTAGCCTAGTCAATACAACTCAGATTATGGAATAAAAACCAATTGGGTTATATATACAAATATTCAAGTATAAAAGTATTGGAAATTATAATATAGAATCTAGCTGATAAAGTCTTGAGCTAAAGAAATGACTGGACACAACTGAGAATGCCAAAAATAAAAAGAAAGGTATGGAAGAAGCAAGATGGTGGAGGAGTGAATGGAGCCATACTAATATCCTCCCAGGACCAATCTGAAATTACAACTAAATTGTGGAGTAATCACCCAGAACAAACAACTGAAAAATAGTGAGAGAGAAACTTTATAACCTTGGACAGACAGAAGAATCAACTTCAGTAATAACTGACTAGTAAGGAGTGCGGTGGAGACTCGAGAGTGCTGGTTATGTGCCCACAGGTGTCAGTGCCAGAGGGATAATTAAGTAATGGGTTGGATCCCCCCGATGAGTGTAACATCTAAACCCTAAGCTGGGATCCCCAGCCTAGAGCACCAGAGCCCAAAAAGTACACAGAAAACAACCAGCGGTAAACAGCAGCAGGGTTACTCTCTGCCAGAGACAGATGGCTGGAGATACAAATTTTCATTTGCAACCACTTACCTGGGGCTCTGGCAAAGGCAGAGGTAGAGTGGACTACAGACACCTGAGGAAAGACTGGGGATCGAAACTTTGGGAGAGAGCTGAGAGAATAGACTCTGGGATCCCAGTGCTGAGTCATCCCCCATAAGGAAGCAGACATCATGCTCAGGCAGATCTCTCCCCTCTGAGTGATAGAAACAGCCTGAAGGGAAACAATAGCCCTGACACCAGGAGAGACTCTGCCCCAGCTCTGTGGTAAGTGTGACTGCTGAGTACAGAATGACTAGATTGACAACTGAAAGAGACAGCCACAGACAGCAGATGCCTGTCAAAGATGGGGCAGAGTAGACTACAGACACTTGAGGAGAGACTGGGGGTGGAGACTTTGGGGAGAGATCTGAGAGAGTGACCCCAGAGATCCCAGTGCTGAGTCATTACCCCTATGGCAGCAGCCATCCTGCCCAGGCAGATCACTACCCTCTTGAGCAACAGCATCCTGAGGGCAAACAATAGCCCCAAATCCAGGAGAGATTCTGCCTTGCCCTATGGAGCTTAAGCCTGACTGCTGAGTGCAGTGACTAGATTAAAAACTGAAGGATATAGCCACAGACAGTAGATCTCTGGCAATATCTGAGCAGGCTGCCTAAGGTCAGACAGGGTCAACATCCCACATAACCAGAGGTGGATGCAGAAAGAAAAAACACTGGTAAATACTAGAGACTACCAAGATGAAATCCACTGTGGACTTCTCCCTGATTATCCACATTTTCTTTCCTACATAGCCTTCTGACATTCATGACTTGTCCAGCAAGTTTGTACATATTAACTCACTAGAATTTATACTATAGTTTATTTCTCTCCTTTCTTATAATAGTCTTAATCTCTTTGTACCCTTGTTAATACTGGTTCATTTGCTGTTGATAGTGGGATTGTGGGAGGAGGAGAAACTTTTGCCAATATGGGTTTGTTCACTGGGCATTATGGTTTTCTTCTGGTAGCACCTGCACAACAGCACACAAGACATGGTGGGTGGAGTGACCCTCAGTCAACCAGCTGAAGAGAAGTACCCACCAAAGAATGAACCAACAGCAATCAAAACCCAATTACATCTAGAATACCAATGTAAACGGCATAAAGGGCATCCCAAGAGCATCAAGTTTGGGTGATCAAGGAGACTGCAAGACTGAATATCACAGGTCTCCTACCATAGAAGTTCACACCACAAACTCAGGGCATCAAAACACATCAATTTAAGAAGCAGAGGCAAATAAGAAGAATCTCACAAACAATGGGAAGACAAAGAAACAACTCCTAATTGAAAGGAAAGGAGGAAGCCTCAGAAAGAATGGTAAATGAAATAGAGGCAAGTCAACATTCAGAGATAGAGGCAAGTCAATGTTCAAAACAATGGTTATAAGGAAGCTCAATGAGCTCACCGAGAATTACCAAAAAACTACAGGGAAACTACAAGGAACTTACTGCAAACCATAATAACATGAAAAAGGACATAGAAACTAATATTAGCCAAGAGGAAATGAAGAATACAATTTCTGTATTGAAGAACACAGTAGAAGGAATCAAAGCAGGCTAGATGGAGCAGGGGATCAAATCAGCAAGCTGGAGGACAAGGTAGAAAAAAAACTCCCAAAGAGAGAAAGAAAAGAAAAAAAAAGACACAAAAGCACCAAAAGGGGTTAAGGGACATTCCAGACAACATGAAATGGAATAATATATGCATAATAGGGATACTAGAAGAGGAACAAGAAGAGCAAGGGACAGAAAACCTGTTTGAAAAAGTGATGACACAAAACTTCCTTAATTTCATAAGAAAAAAAACCATACAAGTCCAAGAAGCACAGAGGGTCCCAAACAAGAAAAACTCAAAGAGAACCACTGCAAGGTACATCATAATCAAAATGACAAAATTCTAAGACAAAGAGAGAATCTTAAGGGAGAAAGAGGAAGTAACATACAATGGAGCCCTGATAAGGCTAGCAGCTGACTTCTCAATGGAAACACTACAAGCCAGAGGGGAAAGGCAAGTAATATTCCAAGTAATGAAAATCAAAGGCCTACCTCTAACACTACTTTACTAGCAAGGCTCTCAATTAAAATGGACAGCAAAATCAGGAGTTTCCCACACAAAAGAAGGCCTTAAGAAAATACCTGCACCAAACCAGCACTGCAAGATATGCTAAAGGGACTGCTTTAATGAAAAGGAAGAAAAAGAGAGAGAAACACAAGTATGAAGGGAGTAAAATGGCAATGAATAAGTACCTATCAATAATAACCTTAATGTAAATGGATTAAATGCTCCAATCAAAAGACTAATAGAGTAGCCAAATGGATAAGAAATCATGACCCACACATATGCTGTCTACAAGGGACCCACCTCAGAAAAAAAAAAAAAAAGGCCTACACACATTGAAAGTGAAGAAATAGAAAAAAAATATTCCAAGCAAATGGACAGGAAAAAAAAAAAGCTGGATAGCAATACCTATATCAGACAAAATAGACTTCAAAACAAAGTCCATAAAAAGAAACACAGAAGGACCCTTCATAATACTCAAGGTAAGAATCCATCAAGAAGACATAAACATTATAAACATATATGCAACCAGCATAGGAGCACCCAAATATATAAACAAAATCTTGAAGGACTCCAAGAAAGATATAGACAACAGAACACTTATACTTGGGGATTTTAACACCCCAGTGTCAAAAATGGATAAATCTTCCAAACAAAGTATCAACAAGGATATTGTGGCATTGAACAATGTCTTAAATCAATCAACTTAAGTGATATATATGGAACCTTTCATCTCAAAGAAGCAAAATAAACATTCTTTTCAAATACACATGGAACATTTTCAAGATAAACCACATGGTAGGACACAAAACAAGCCTTGACGAATTCAAGAAAAGTGAAATCATATCAAGCATTTTCTCGGACCACAATGGCCTGAAACTAGAAATCAACCTCAAGGAAAAAACTCAAAAATGCTCAAATTCATGAAGATTGAATAGCATGCTATTAAACAATGAATGGGGTAAGAATGAGATCAAGGAAGAAATCAAAACATTTCTGGAAAAGAAAGGAAAATGAACTAATAATAGTCCAAAACTTATGTAAAACAGTGAAGGAAGTCCTGACAGGGAAGTTCATAATGATACAGGCCTATCTAAAAAAAAGATAGAAACATTTCAAATAAACAACCTAACTCTACATCCAGAAGAACTAGAGGAGCAACAACAAACAAAGTCCAGAGCAAATAGGAGGAAGGAAATAACCAAGATCAGAGCAGAATTAAATTATATAGAGGCTAAAGAACAATTTCAAGGATCAATAAATCAAGGAGTTCATTCATTAAAAAGATAAAGAAAATCAACAAGCACTTAAGCAGACTCATCAAGAAAAAAAGAGAGGGGACCCAAACACAATCATAAATGAAAGAGGAGAGATTACAACTGATACCATGGAAATACAAAGGATTGTAAACAATTACTATAAGCAACCATATGCCAAGAAATTTGGAAACCTGGGTGAAATGGACAAATTCCTAGAAAAATATGATCTTCCAAAACTGAATGAAAAACAAGCATAAAGCCTGAAAAGACCAATAACAGCTGACAAAATTGAAGCAGTAATCAAAAACCTCCTGGCGCAAAAAAGCCCTGGACCAGATGGATTCACAGGAGAATTTTACAAAACACTTAAGGAAGAGCTGACCCCATCCTTCACAGACTATTCCAGAAAATCCAAGAAGAAGGAAAACTCTGAAACTCTTTTTTTATGAATCCAGCACCATCCTAATCCAAAAACCAGATAAAGACATAACAAAGAAAGAAAACTACAGACCAATATCACTGATGAATATAGACACTAAATTCCTCAACAAAATATTGGCAAACCATGCCCAGCAATACATTAAAAAGATCATACACCATGATAAAGTGAGGTTCATCTCAGGGATGTAGGATCGTACAATATGCACAAATCAATGAACACAATACATCACATAAACAAAAGGAAAGAAAAAAATCACATGATCATATCAATAGATGTGGAAAAAGCATTTGATAAAATCTAGCACTGATTTATGATAAAAACACTCAGCAAAGTGGGAGTAGAGTGAGCATACCTCAATACAATAAAGGTCATATAAGATAAACCTACTGCCAACATCATGCTCAATGAACAAAACCCAAAATCTTTCCCACTAAGATCAGGAACAGGACAAGGATGTCGACTTTCACCACTTATATTCAATACAGCATTCGAAGTCCTAGCTAACAATGAGACAATAAAAAGAAGTAGAAGGTATCTAAATTGGAAAGGAGGAAGCAAAACTGTCATTGTTGCAGATGACATGATAGTGTACATAGAAAATCCTATAGACTACACCAAAAACTATTTGACCTAATAAGTGAATTAGGCAAAACAGTGGGATACAAAGTCAATATTCAGAAACCAAAGGCATGTTTTACACCAAAAATGAAATATCAGAGGCAGAAATTAGGAAAAAATTCAATTTGATAAAAAATAAAGTACAAAGGAATAAACCTAACCAAGGAGGTAAAAGACCTCCACAGAAAACTGCACAACACTGAAGAAATAAATTAAGGAAGACACAAACAAATAGAAGCATGTACCGTGTTCATAGATTGGAAGAATCAACATCATCAAAATGTCCATACTACCCAAAGCAATTTATAGATTCAATGCAATCTCTATCAAAGTACCAATGACCTATTTCACAGATATAGAACAAACATTTTTAAAAAGAGCATGGAACCATAAACATCCCCAAATAGTCACAGCAGTTTTGAGAAAGAAGAACAAAGGAGGAGGGATCACAACACCAGATATCAAACTATATTACAATGTCACAGTAATCAAAACAGTTTTGTACTGGCATAAGGACAAACACATAGATCAATGGAACAGAATAGAGAACCCAGAAATAAACTCAAGTCTCTATGATCAATTAATATTCAACCATGGGGGCACAAGCATAAATTGGAATAAAAATAGTGTCTTCAACAAATGGTGTTGGGAGAGCTGGACAGCTACATGCAAAAACTGAAATGACCACCAGCTTACACCATAAATAAAAATAAATTCAAGATGGATGAAAGTCTTAAATATAAGTCACGACACCTTAAAGTTCAACAGGAGCCCTGGCTGGTGTAGCTCAGTGGAATGAGCGCGGGCTGGGAACCAGACGGTCCCGGTTCGATTTCCGGTCAGGGCACATGCCTGGGTTATGGGCCAGGTCCCCGGTGAGGGCCATGTGAGAGGCAACCATACATTGCTGTTTCTCCCTCTCTTTCTCCCTCCCTTCTCCTCTCTCTAAAATAAATAAATAAAATCTTTAAAAAACAAGTTCAACAGGAGAACATAGGGAGAAAAATCTCAGATATTCCATGCAGCAATATTTTCACTGATATGTCCCCTAGAGCAAGGGACATAAAGGAAAGAATAAATAAATGGGACTTCATCAAAATAAAAAGCTTTTTCATGGCTAAAGAAAAACATCAGCGAAATGAAAAGGGAACTAACCATATGGAAAACTATATTTGCCAATGACATCTTGGACAAGGGTTTGAGCTCCAAAATATATAAAGAACTCACAGTGCCCTGGCTGGTGTAGCTCAGTGGATTAAGCGCGGGCTGGGAACCAGAGGGTCCCGGTTCGATTCCCCATCAGGGCACATGCCTGGGTTGCGGGCCGGGTCCCCAGTGAGGGCCATGTGAGAGGCAACCATACATTGCTGTTTCTCTCCTTCTCTGTCTCCCTCCCTTCCTCTCTCTAAAATAAATAAATTAAAAAATAAAAATAAAAAAAAAAAAGAACTCACAGGACTCCACTCCAGGAAGACAAACAACCCAATTAAACAATGGGCAAAGGACCTGAAACAGACACTTCTCCAAGGAGGACGTATAGAGGTCTCAGAGAAATATGCAAGGATGCTTAGCATCACTAGCCATCAGAGAGATGTAAATTAAAACCACAATGAGATACCTCTTTACACCGGTGAGAGTAGCCATCATAACCAAATCAACACACAGGTGCTGGCGAGGCTGTGAAGAAGAGGGAACCCTAGTACACTGTTGGTGGGAATGAAGACTTGTGCAGTCACTGTGGAAAATAGTATGGAATTTCCTCAAAAAAACTAAAAAAAGAACTGCCTTTTGACCTGGTAGTTCAACTGCTGAGATTATACCCTAAGAATCTTGAAACAATAATTGAAAAGAACCTATGCATGCTAATGTTTATAGCAGAGCAATTTACAATAGCCAAGTGTTGGAAGCAACCTAGGTGCTGATCAGTAAATGAGTGGATCAAAAAATGGTGGTACATTTACACAATGGAATACTACACAGTAGAAAGAAAGAAGGAGCTCCTACCCTTTGTGACAGCATGGATGAATCTGGAGAGCAATACCATATGATCTCATCTATAAGTGGAACCTAGTCAACAAAACAAAGAAGCAAAACAGAACCAAAGACATTGGAATTAAGAACAAAGTGACAGTAACCAGAGGGGAGGGGGAAGGAGATAATGGGAGGAAAAGTGGGAAGGTTTGTCAGGAACATGTATAAAGGAATATGGACAAAGCCAAAGAAGGGTAGGATCAAGGTTGGGAGACAGGGATGTCTAGGGTGTTGGGGGAGTTGTGGGGGGAATTTGAGACAACTATACTTGAATGACAATCAAAACAAGAGAAAAAACATTAAAAAAACAAAAAGAGGGATATAACCATCCACTGTTTTAGTAAGCATGTGTTTTAAACTTATCTCCCCATCATCTTTTTTTTTATTTCTTATTTTTATGGTCATTTAATTACAGTTGTCCACATCCCCCCCATTACTCTCTCCCACCCTACCCACCCCACCTCTGCCATTCAATCTTCCCTTCCTCGTTGTCTTTGTCCATGGGTCCTTTATACGTGTTATTTAAAGACCCTTCCCCTTTTTTCCTTCGTTATTCCCCTCCTTCTTTCCCTCTGGTTACTGTCAGATTGTTCTTTTTTTTTAAGATTTTATTTATTTATTTTTAGACAGAAGGGAAGGGAGGGAGAAAGAGAGGGAGAGAAACATCAATGTGTGGTTGCCTCTCATGTGGCCCCCATTGGGGACCTGGCCTGCAATCTACTGAGTTACACCAGCCAAGGCGTGATTCTTCTTAATTTCAATGTCTCTGGATATATTTTGCTTGTTCGTTTGTTTTGTTGATTAGGTTCCACTTATAGGTGAGATCATATGATATTTGTCTTTCACCTCTTGGCTTATTTCACTTAGCATAATGCTCTCCAGTTCCATCCATGCCATTGTGAAGGGGAGGAGCTCCTTCTTTCTTTCTGCTGATATAGTATTCCATTGTGTAAAGCACCACCATTTTTTGATCCACTCATTTACCAATGCACACTTAGGCTTTTTCCTGTACTTGTTTATCATAAATTTGCTGCTATGAACATTGGGGTGCATAGGTTATTTTCAATTGGTGTTTCAGTATTTTTAGGCAATATATAATCACAGCAGTAATATTGTTGGGTCAATAGGCAGTTCTTTTTTTAGGAAATTCCATACTGTTTTCCATGGTGGCTACACCAGTCTCTATTCCCACCAACAGTGTACTAGGTCTCCCTTTTATCCCCAGCCTCACTAGCACTTGTTGTTTGTTGATTTGTTTATGATGGCCATTCTCATCAGTGTGAAGTTGCATCTCATTGTGTTTTTAACTTGCATCTCTCTGATGGCTAGTGATGCCGAGTATGCTTTCATATGTCTCTGAGCCCTCTGTATGTCCTCCTTCAAGAATTGTCTGTTCAGGTCTAGGAAAGCCAAAGTTTGAATCAGATTGATTCCTTACATGATATACATCTCAAACCAAAGGCTGGAATCACGTTTAATTGTGAGACACTAAATCAATTTCCTTTAAAGGAAGACCAGTGTAAATATATCCATTATCACCAGAAATATTTATTATGTTCTATAAGTAGTAATCAATGCAAATATGTAAGAAAAAGGAATCAGAGGAATAAGTGTTGGAAAAGAAAAATTGATCATTTTTTCACAATTTTATGAAATTGTGAAAATTTGTAATTTTTGAAATATTAAACAATAAAAAAATCTTTAAGGAGATTATTCAAAAAATTAATTAGTATTCAAAAATGTTAACTATCTTTACACAAATAAAAATCACTTAGACAATAAAAAATGTCCGCATTCTTTAGGCAAATAATGCCGGGGAAACATTTAGGGTTGAACAAGATGGGTTTATTGGCCACTATCATAAAAGAACATTTATTCCACACAAGGTCATCTCAGTAAAAGTATGTTAGAAAGGACTTATTGCAGTATTTAGGCCAGTTTCTGGTGCTTTAGGGGAGAGTTCAAATAAAACTTTGTTCTGAATTGCTTGCTGTCAGGAAATAGAGGTAATTCTGTGATTACCTGAATAATGAATCTCTAGAAAGTGAGAAGATTAGAGTAAGGCCAAAATTATAATTGGTAAAGAAATAGCGGTCACTCATGTGAGTTGGAAGAGGAGTCGTTTTTGTGCTATGGAAGAGTGCATGTTTTTATTTTTGTTCAAGCATGATTACAGAGTGGTCTAGCTTTTGTCATAATGCCCCAAGGTTGCAGAGTGGTCTTGTCTGATATTGGTCTTCTATGAAATTATTTTTATGTTCTATAGGAAAGGGTCAGATTAGTTCCTGAGTGTCAGGGGCTGCTTTTCTCTTTCTCAAAAGAAATAAAATATCTCACAATATATGAATTAAAACACTTGGGAATAAGTTTAACAAGCAGGGAGATATAATTAAAAAGGGGCCCACAGAGAGCTTCTAGGCTGCTGACAATTTTGCCTTTTGAACTGAGTGGTAGTTATGACAACGGACCATTTCACCACCAGTGACTGGCCCTGCCCCGACATGGTCTAGGATCTTTCACATGTGAGATGACCTATAGGTTCTTGACCCACCCAGGATGCATTGTAGTGACAACAAAGCAAGTTTTATTCAGATAGATAAATAGAAAAAAGCCAGGGTGAAGGCACCACTACAAAGGAACTAAAAGTGCATATCCAAGTGGACGCAGGCTACCATGCAAGTGAGTTGCACATGTGGTCAGTTTTTTCTTGGGTTTTTATGTGTTTCCAGTGGGTCATCGTCTCCAAGCTTTGTGATGCCAAATTATGACTCCACCTTCTGATTGGTAAGTGACATTTTTCCTAATATGGTCCCTTCTGGAAGTGTCATGGTATTCATCCCCCTGCATCCCCTTCTAGTTGTGGTATCAATTTTCATTACAATTATGGTATAATGTGCTTTGGGGTTATTCTTGGGTCAGTTTTTCCTCCATCTTGGATTAGTCTGGGTCTAACTGGTTTTTATTATCTACCTCCCTGACTATGGTGATTTATACCATCTGCTCTTAGGCATCTTTAATAAGAGAGAATGAGGTATTGTGATTTATTAGCTAGCTGTTAATTATTCAGCCAGTCCACCTGTTTGTTCAGCCATTTGTCTCAGTTTCCTCATTCTACTTGCCAGGGAATTTTTCTAGTTTCTTACTAACTTGCCTCAGTTACATATTTTCATGTTAAAATAATTTTTAAGATAGATATTTATGATGGTTTTTGCACTTTTTTATGTGTGTTTTGTTTCACTATATTTATTTCAACAATATATATTCAATTTAATTTAAATTCATAAAAATAGATTAAATTATTTAAAAATACATATTCTCAAAAGAACTATGGTTTATAAATATTAAATAAATATTTATTTAATTAATATAGGCAGTTAAATATTAAATCATTAACTGCCTATATTAGTTAAAGTTCTCCAGAGAACACAACTAATAAGATATATAGATATATAAAAAAGTGATTTATTATAGAAATTGGCTCATATGTTTAGGTAGGCTGAAAAGTCCCACAATCTGCTATATGCAAGCTAGAGAAACAGGCAAGCCAATGGTATAATTCAATATGAATCTAAAGGCCTAAGAACCAGGACACCTGGTGTTTGAGGGCAGGAAAAAGTAGATGCCCCAGATCAAGAAGGGAGAGAGAAAGAGAATTAGCCTTTCCTTTGCCTTTTTGTTTGGTCCCTCAATGGATTGGATGATACCCTCCCATGTTACTAAGGGCAGATCTCTTTCCTCAGTCAACTGAATAAAATTCTAATCTTTTCCAAAAAATCCTCAAAGACACACCCTGAAATAATATTTTAAGAGCTATCTGAGCATCCCTTAGCCCAGTTAAGTTGAGACAGAAAATTAACCACTACACAGTCTAGGAAGAAAAGAAGAACTAGAAATAAATATTCAGAAAATGTTAATATTTAATTTTTGTGTGGAGAAACACAAGCCTGCAAAAGGGACAGAGGGCAAGTGGCCCAGAAATATGAGGAAAATGGGAGTGTTATGTCATGGAGCCTATAGTAAACTGAATAATGCTCCCAATTATGCTCATGTCCTAATCCCTGGAACCTGTAAATATTATCTTATAGGAAAACAAGATTGCAGATGAATTCAGGTTAAGGACCTTGAGATGGAGCAATTATCCTGAGTTATCTAATAGGTTCTAAATGTAATCACAAGTATCCTTATAAAGGGAAGCAGGAGAAAATTTGATTATAAAATAAGAAGGCAGTGCAACAAGAGAAGCAAGATACTGCATGGCTTGTTTTGAAGATGGAAAAGAGGGCCATGAACTAAAGAATGCAGGCAGCCTCCAAAAGCTAAAAATATTTAAAAAGTAAGGAAGTATTCTTGACACTTTAATTTTGGCCCAGTGAAACTTATATTGGGCTTCTGACCTCTAGAAATGTAACAGAATGAGTATGTGTTGTGTTAAGCCACCAAGTTGGTGTTCCTTTTTTACTGAGGTAATAAACCAATACAGAACCCAATAAGAGAGTTTCTTAAAAGAACATGGAGCCAACAGTGTTACATGTGCTGAGATGGCAAGTTTGAAGTCCTTTGCATTTAGAAACATGCATATTATTGTTGGACTTTTTCATTGAATGATAGGTTCCAAAGTCAGATGAGAATGGATGGAGAAAGGAGTGGGGGGTGTAGAAAGCCCTCCTGTATTCTTAAATTACCACTAGAAAGAAAGAAGCATCTGTGGTGGCAGGGAGAGTTATTCTCTATTGCTGCAATTCTATACTATTAGAAAGAAAAACACATGTCTTTAGTTTAAAAAGTAGTAAAAAAATATTTAGTATTAAATGTTATAGAAAAAATAGAAATATTATTGAAATAGCCCCATGAAGAATAGATAGGATAGGAGAATTCTGAAGACAGAGAAATCAACTATGAAGTTATAACAGTAGTCCAAGTGAGTAGTTATTATTTCAATTGAGGCAGTATTCTTTTTGTATTGTATTTTTTCCATTACTATTTATTCCCCTTACACCCCTCCCTTTGAAATCACCACACTGCTGTCCATGTCCATGACTCCTTTTTCCTTTTTGCTCAATCCCTCCACCCCCTAACCAGTTCGCCATAGCTGCCAACCTGCTCTCTATCTATGAGTCTCTATCTTTTTTACTTGTTAGTTTGGTTTGTTCATTAGATTCCACATACAAGTGAAATCATATGGTATTTGTCTTACTCTGACTGGCTATCTTCACTTAGCATAATGTTCTCCAGGTCCATCCACACTGTTGTAACGGGTAAATTTTTCTTCTTTTTTATAGTCAAGTAGTATTCCATTTCATAAATGTCCAATAGTTATTTTTAATAACTTTTTTATTGTTGTTCAAGTACAGTTTTCTGCCTTATCCCTCAACCTCTCCCCATACCCCAGCCCTCCCACCTCCTTCCCCTGTTTCCACTTCCCTTGTTATTGTCCATGTGTCCTTTATAATTGTTCATATAAACCCTTCACACTTTTCCCCCATTATCCCATCCCCTCTCCCATCTGGTCACTGTCAGCCTGTTCTCAATTTCAATGTCCTTGGTTATATTTTTCTTGCTTGTTCGTTTTGTTGATTATGTTCCTGTTAAAGGTAACATCATATGGTATTTGTGTTTCACTGCCTGACTTATTTCACTTAGCATAATGCTCTTCAGTTCCATCCATGCAGTTGTGAAGGGTAGGAACTCCCTCTTTCTTTCTGCTACGTAGTATTCCATTGTGTAAATGTACCATAGTTTCTTGATCCACTCATTTGCTAATGGGCACTTAGGTTGCTTCCAGCACTTGGCTATTGTAAATTGTGCTGCTGTGAACATTGGGGTGCATAGGTTGTTTTGGATTGGGGTTTCAGGGTTCTTAGGATATAATCCTGGCAGTGGAATTGCTGGGTCAAAAGGCAGTTCCATTTTTAGTTATCTGAGGAAATTCCATACTGTTTTCCATAGTGGTTTCACCAGTTTGCAATCCCAGCAACAGTGCACTAGGGTTCTCTTTTCTCCACATCCTCTCCAACACTTGTCTGTTGCTTTGTTTATGATGGACATTCTGACCGTTGTGAAGTGGTGTCTCATTTTGGTTTTAATTTGCATCTCTCTGATGGCTAGCAATACTGAGCATCTTTTCATATGTCTCTGGACCTTCTGTAGGTCCTTCTTAGAGAAGTATCTGTTCAAGACCTTTGCCCTTTTTTAATTAGGTTGTGTGTCTTCTTAGAGTGGAGTCATGTGAGTTCTTTATATATTTTGGAGATCACACCCTCGTCCAAGGTATCATTGGCAAATATGTTTTCCCATACCATTGGTTCATTTTTCATTTTAATACTGTTTTCTTTAGCCATGCAGAATATTATTATTTTGATCTGGCCCCATTTGTTTATTCTTCCCTTTATGCCTCTTGCTCTAGGAGACATACCATGAAAATATTGCTGCATGGAATATCTGAGATTTTCCTGCCTATGTTATCCTCTTGGAATTTAAAGGTGTCATGGCTTATGTTTAAATTTTTTATCCATTTTGAATTTGTTTTTGTGTATGGTGTAAGTTGGTGCTTGAGTTTCATTTTTTTGCATGTAGCTGTCCAGATTTCCCAACACCATTTGTTGAAGAGGCTATTTTTGCTCCATTTTATGCTTCTGTCCCCTTTGTTGAATATTAATTGACCATAGAGACTTGGGTTTATTTCTGGGCTGTCTATTCTGTTCATTGGTCCATGTGTCTGTTCTTATGCCAGTAGCAGACTGTTTTAATTACAGTGGCCTTGTAATACAGTTTGATATCAGGTATTGTTATCTGTCCTACTTTGCTCTTCTTTCTCAAAATTGCTGCAGCTATTCAGGATCGTTTATGGTCCCATACAAATTTTGGAGGTGTTTGTTCCATACCTGTGAAATATGCCATTGGTACTTTAATAGGTATTGCGTTGAATCTATAAGCTGCTTTGCATAGTATGGACATTTTGATGATGTTAATTCTTCCGATTCATGAACACGGTATATGTTTCCAGTTGTTTGTGTATTCCTTAATTTCTCTCTTCAGTGTTGTGTAGTTTTCTGAGTACAGATATTTTACTTCCTTGCTTAGGATTATTCCTAAGTATTTTACTTTCCTTGTTGCATTAACACATGGGATTTTTTTTCCTGATTTCTGCTTCTGATGTTTCATTGTTGGTATACAAAAATGCCTTTGATTTCTGAATATTGACTGTGTATCCTGCTGTTTTTCCAAATTCATTCATTAGGTTGAGTAGGTTTTTTTGGCAGAGTCTATAAGATTTTCAATTTTCTGTGACTATCATGTCATCTCCAAACAATGACAGTTTTGTTTCCTCTTTTCCAAATTGGATGCCTTTTATTTCCTTTTCTTTTATGATTGCTGTGGCTAGGACTTCCAATACTATGTTGAATAGAATTGGTGAAAGTGGACAACCTTGTCTTGTTCCTGATCTTAGTGAGAAAGTTTTTAGTTTTTGCTCATTGACTACGATGTTGGCTGTAGGCCTCTCATATATGGCCTTTATTATGTTGAGGAATGCTCCCTCTATTTCCACTTTGCTGATTATTTTTATTACAAATGGGTGCTGTACCTTATCAAGTGCCTTTTCCACATCTATAAATATGATCATGTCATTTTTGTCTTTGCTTTTGTTTATGTGATGTATTATGTTTATTAATTTGAGAATACTGTAACATCCTTGCATCCCTGGGATTAATCCCACTTGATCATCATGTATGATATTTTTAATGTATTGCTGGATGCGGTTTGCCAATATTTTGTTGAACATTTTAGAATCTGTGTTTGTTAGCAATATTGGCCTGAAGTTTTATTTCTTTGTTATGTCTTTATCTGGTTTGGAAATTAGGATGATGCTGGCTTCATAAAGAGAGTTTGGGAGTCTTCCATCTCCTTGGATTTTTTGGAATAGTCTGTGTAGGATAGGGGTTAGCTCTTTCTTAAATGTTTTGTAGAATTCTCCTGTGAAACTGTCCAGTCCAGGGCTTTTGTGTTTCTGCAGTATTTTGATTACTACTTCAATTTTGTCACCTGTTTTTGTCTGTTCAGGCTTTCTGCTTCTTCTTCATTGAGTTTTGGAAGATTGTATTTTTCTAGAGATTTGTCCATTTCAGCTAGGTTTTCGAATTTCTTGGAATGTAGTTATTCGTAGTAATTTGTTACAATCCTTTGTATTTCTGTGGCATTAGTTTTAATTCCTCTGCTTTCATTTCTGATTGTGTTTATTTGGGTCCTCTCTCTTTTTTTCTTGATGAGCCTGCTTAAAGGCTTGTCGATTTTGTTTATCTTTCCAAAGAACCAGCTCCTGTATTTATTTATCCTTAGAATTGTGCTTTTAGTCTCTATGTCATTTAATTCTGCTCTGATCTTGGTTATTTCCTTCCTTCTACTTGCTCTGTGCTGTCTTTGTTGTTATTCTTTAAGTTCTTGTAGGCATAGGGTTAGGTTGTTTATTTGAAATGGTCCTGTCTTTTTGAGGTAGGCCTGTATCACTATGAACTTCCCTCTCAGGACTGCCTTTGCTGTGTCCTATAAGTTTGGGGTTGTTTTGGGTTCATTTTCATTTGTTTCAAGAAACTTTTTGATTTCCTCCTTAATTTCATTCTTGACCCATTCAATGTTTAATAGCATGCTATTTAATCTCCATGAGTTTGACTATTTTTGAGTTTTTTCCTTGAGTTTGTTTTCTAGTTTCAGTCCCTTGTGGTCAGAGAAAATGCTTGATATAATTTAAATTTTCTTGAATTTTTTGAGGCTTGTTTTGTGTCCTAACATGTGGTCTATGTTTGAAAATGTTCCATGTGCATTTAAAAAGAGTGTGTATTGTGCTTCTTTGGGATGAAAGGCTCTCTCTGTCTGTCTGTCTGTCTGTCTCTCTCTCTCTCTCTCTATATATATATATATATATATATGAACTTATGATTATATATATATATATATATATATATATATATATATATATATAATCAGTTAAGTTCATTTGATCTAGGACATTGTTCCATTCTGCAATATCTTGTTGATATTTTGTTTGGAAGATCTGTCCATTTTTGACAGTGGGGTGTTAAAATCTCCTACTATAATTTGTTGCTGTCAATATCTTTCTTGAAGTCTTCCAAGATTTTCTGTATGTATTTGATTGCTCCTATATTGGGTACATATATATTTACAATGTTTACGTCTTCTTGATGGATTATTCCCTTGAGCATTATGAAGTGACCTTCTGGGTCTCTTTTTATGGCCCTTTTTGAAGTCTATTTTGTCTGATATGAATATTGCTACTCTGGCTTTTTTTTTCCTCTCCATTTACTTGGAATATTTGTTTCCACCCCTTCACTTTCAGTTTGTTTCAGTCTTTTGCTCTGAGGTGGACCCCTTGTAGGCAGCATATGTGTGGGTCATATTTCTTATCCATTCAGCTATTCTATGCTTTTGATGTGGCATTTAATCCATTTACATTTATGGTTATTATAGATAGGTACTTATTCATTGCCATTTTTTCATACCTGTGTTCCTCTCTCTCACACACTTTTCCTTTTCTTAAAGCAGTGCATTTAGCATCTCTTGCTGAGCTGGTTTTGTGGAGGTGTATTCTTTTAGGCTTCTTTTGTCTGAAAAGCTTCTTATTTGGCCTTCCATTTTAATTGATAGCCTTGCTGTATAGAATAGTCTTTGTTGCAGGCCTCTAGTTCTCATTACTTGGAATATTTCTTACCATTTTCTTCTGGCTTAGAATGTTTCCACTGAGAAATCACCTGCTAGCTTTATGGGACCTCCCTCATATGTTATTTCTCTTCTCCCTTGTTGCCTTTAAGATTCTCTCATTGTCTTGTGATTTTGCCATTTTAATTATGATGTGTCTTGAAGAGGTCCTCCTTGGGTTCCTCTTGATTGGGACTCTCTGTGTTTCCTGGATTTGTGTGATTTTTTCTCTCATAATATTAGGGAAGTTTTCTATCATTAGTTTTTCAAACATGTTGTCTAACCCTTGCTCTTCTTCTTCTCCTTCTGGTGTCCCTATTATACTGATATTATTACGTTTCATGTTATCTTGCTGCTCCTTTACCACCTGTTCATTCTTTGAGTCTCTTTTCCTTCTCTCACTCTTTCTGGATGTTTTTTTTTCCTACTTTGTCTTCCAGCTTGCTGATTTGATCCTCTGCTTCATCCAGCCCACTTGTAATGTGTGTGGTTTTGTGTGTGTGTTTACTAACGTGTGTGTTTTCTAATGTGTGTGTTTGGTTTTTAATTTCTGAGATTTCATTGTTCATTTCTTCCTGGTTTTTGTTTATAGTTTCTATTTCTTTTTCATGCTCATGTAGTTTTCATTCAGTTCCTTGTAGTTGTCTGTGAGTTCCTGGAGCACCTTTATAACCATTATTTTGAATTCTATATCTGATAGTTTGGTTACCTTCATTTCATTTAGCTCTTTTAGTGGGGAGTCTTCCATTCCTTTTGATTGCATGTTCTTTTTTTGTCTCCCCATTTTAGGTGACACTTCTGTTTGTTTCTCTGCTTCCTTGTCGAGAGCCAACCTGCAGCCGACCCTTGGCACAGCCGGGATGGATGAGACTTATCTGCACAGAAGAAGCGACTATGACTGGATCTCTTATATCTCTCCTTACATGCTTACTTTTGCAAATAATTGGTGGTAGTATTTTTAGATATTGGCACTTTACTACTGAAAATTAGCACAGTCTTATGATATTGCATGGAATGACTTGCTGACTACAGAACAAAAGCCCCTAACATATCCAAGGCTGCCTACTTCTCTCACATGGGAAAGTTAAAGATAAAATTAAACTTTAGGCAGGCTAGCTGCCAGAACACTGAAAGAAGCCATTGCTGGGAATGCCTCCTAAACAGTTATCACTTGTCAGCCCAAGACTTATTAAAGCCACTACTCCTCCATCACCCGGTACAAGAACATTTATTATCAAGACCAGATAAAAAGAGAAAGTAGGAGTTTTAGCCAAATATAATGGTCTGGGTACATGAGAAGCAAATATAAAGAACAACCTCCCCCAAGATAGATAGCAAAAAGTCCCTCTTCATCTAACTCAGACTATTAAACAAAAAGCAACCGCTTGTTCAGCATAATTGTAATCTGAAATGTTCTGTACTTTTTCTAATTGCTTACGTGTCAGCTTTTTTTCACCTTGATGATTTGCAACATGCATCTGTTTCTCCTGATAACTGTAAAACCTTCCCTATAACAATAAAGAGAAATTCTTTTGGGGTGTCAGTCAGAGCCAAGAGGGCTAGCTGTCCCGGTCAGATTCCTGAGGTCTGGCTGTCCTCTGGCACTCCACTGAGGGTGTCTGAATCCGCTCCCTTTCACCCTACCATCCATCCTTCAGGGACCCAGAGAACTGCCAAGGCTGGACCCCAGCATTTCCTGATGTTTCGTTTTGCTAGCTGTCTTTGTAGGGTGAACTTCTATTGTTGGAATTCTATGAGGTTCAGTGATTTGGTCTCTTTGCTCATGTCTGGATGCTGTAGGTTTTCCCTTTCTTCTGTTTGTGTGGGCTCTCTTGTTGTACTTGGGTTTTTAGTTTTTGGTGGTTCCTTTGTTAGTGAGTTTTCTCCTCCAGCAGGTATACTGATGTTCACAGGTTCCACCTATTCTTGTATGTGATCAGTGGCAGGGCATAGGCAAAATGGATTAAGACAAAAGAAGAATATTTTATGGTATTTAAAGTACCAGCAAGTAGAGAAGAAATAGGAGATTCTTTGGGTAAGTATAGCGTTAACTGTGATATCTCACCCAACTAGCCACTTTTTATAAAAGGTAAAAAGAGATAAGACTCTTGTTAGAGGAGAGGAGGATTGTTAGCTGAATCCAGAAAACAGAGGGCTTGTGCAAGTTTAGATGATGAGATATAGTGAGAGTAAACAATAGAAATTAGGCATAGTGTGAGAGAGAATAGAGTTAACCACAATGATAATGCTCAGGATTAAAGCAAAGTGGGCTAAGATCATGGAGGGTTGCATGTACAATTGTATAAAACAACAATAATTTACAATATTACTGGAACAACAATAATATGACAAGAAATATATGATTTGGATAACCAGAATAGAAAGTACCTGATCAAGAGTTGTGTGTTATTAGAACACGGGTGAAGTAAAAGAAGGAAAATTAAACTACAATAAAGAGGGAATAAGGAAAACCAGTCAAACAACGCAATTAAACAAAGAAATAAATGAATAAAACTAAACATAAGGAAGAGAAATAAAAAATACTAATAAAATAAAAGTGGTAAATAATGAAAAGATAGTAATAATACACATAAACAATAAAATGACAGCTCTGTGGGATAGCAAAGTGACATTTGTCTCAGTTTCTCAGTTTTTAGGGTTAGCCTTATGCTCCCCCTTTCAATCTGTCTCTGTACTCTTTGTAACTCCACATCTTATTGTCTCACTTGGAGGAAGACAAAAAAAGGGAAAAAAAGAGAGAGAGGTTCCAAAAAGAAAGAAAGATAAAAAGAAATAATAAGCCTCCTGCTGACTTTAAACCTGTTCAGCAAGTTCTGCTGGTCTTCCTAGATGCCAAAGGAAGGGGGCGGGTGGGCTTTAGTTTTGTCCCTTCTTATGGTTTTGAGAGGATAGGGACCAGGTCTGGGTCACAGTATTCACAGTTTCCCAGCCTTGGCCCACGCCCTACATGAGCTGCCAGGCTCAAATCAGCCATTCAGTCTCTGGGCACACAGCGTGAGTGAATCTCAGGCGCAGAGCCAGAGACAAGCTGTGCACAGGGTTCTGCTCCCTTAGTCTCTGGGTGCACACACCTGAAATCACCCTCAGGGTGAGCCAGATGCTGCTCAAGAGTTCCTTACAAAGCAGCTGCTCTGCTCGTAGTTATTAACAAGCACCTGGCTTTTCACACAGCCCAACTTTCCAGCCTGTCCAGAGATTATCTGAGTCAAGGTCTCACACAGCCCAGTTCCTCCCTTCTCCAGGTGTTGCCTGGCACCTCAATTTCTCTGGTGCCAGCGTCCACAGTCTCAGCGAATGTGTACTGCCTCTGTGTGTCTCCCTCTTCATCTCTATTCCCCTCAGCGACTTTCAGCATCCGGGTCCCTCCTGGTGCCAGACTGCCCTCCCTGCTTGGGTAGGGGAGGGAGCTGGTCATCTAAGTCTCCTCCCTGTATCCTGAAAGAGGTGCTGCACTGGGCCAGGGGCCACAGCAGCCTTGGTCCCCATGCAGATCCCAGGGACATTACTGTCCCAGTGCAATCTCCTCACCATCTGTTTTTCAATGTCCTCTACAATTTTTTGCCACCAAAATTCATATAAGCTGGGATTCCATTGGCTGTTCATCCTGTTCCTCCTGGCTAGATGTCCCAGCTGGGCACAGGGAGAACTGTGCTCCGCTCCCACCTGCCTCGCCGCCATCTTACTGATTTAATTTGGTCTCTAGATGCCATAGATGTTTTATCCACTCATCTACTAATGGATACTTGAGCTGCTTCCATATCTTGGTGATTGTAAATAATGCTGCAATGAACATAAAGATTCTTCTGTACTTTCAAATTAGTGTTTTGGGTTTCTTCGGATATATTCCCAGAAGTGGGATCACTGGAGTCAGTATTCTTGGTTGTGGAAATAAAGAATAAGTATGTGAGACGTAAAGATGAGGAACTGGTAGGATTTGAACACCGTTAATGTCAGTAGGGGTGAAAAAAGAAGTGAAGTATCCTATTTTATTGTTTGAGTTACTAAGAAAGAGTAACATTTATCTTTATAGAAAACACAGGAACTTGGCAGTCTGTATTATTCATTTGTATTTTCTGTGTGTTGATCTTCTTCTCCCCATCAAGTTATAAACTCACAAGGGCAGAGTTATTTAAATTACATTTTCTCTGCCAGAGTTTGCTCCAAATCCTTAGACCAGGATTGGCAGACAAGCCTCCCCTACTTTTTTGTCCCAGACCTTAACTCAACAGGAATTTCTCTGTGCCCCATCCCATGCTAGATATTGCAGAGTTTGCAGGGTTAATGTAATGTTCATATCTGTGGAACTGAGATCCAACCAGTGCTGTTGTGAGATATCTTGGTACTTCAGAACAATAAGCTAATGAAAAAGGAGACAAAACTAAAACTGGTAAGTCTAAGAATGTTAGAGAGGCTTGCCCTAGCAAAGATGGCTAGACAGAGAAATCCATCATCCTAAGGTTGTAACATATCCAGGCATTCTAATGTTGGAGGCCAGGTCTTAAAATTGGTAAGGTTTAGGAAAAGTCTAGTTTGGCTGGAAGTCATGTAGTGGGAATGAGTTGTATGAAAGTTGATGACATCATGTTTGTGAATACTGTCCATTCAAAGGCAGACCCCAGGTATTGATGGAGAATACAGGGAATGAAGTTCAGAACTTCAGAAGGAAGTCTGACAAGAATTTAGCAGGACCTTAACTCAGTTAAATGGTAGGTGGGTTCAGAAGCAGACTGTGGGGCTAACCTGGCTTAACTATTGTGTAGGAATTAAGTGATAACACACATCCCTAGCATACCTGACTCTTAGTGTATTCCATTAAAGTTTAATTCTAAGTTCCCCTTGAAGCTAACCTGGAAATTCAGACATTTTTGGCATCCATGATTGGCTTAGGCCCTGATACCAACTTTTGCCTAGAAGGATAACCTATCAATGGTTATAGGAATTTGGACAGGAAAAGGAAAAATGACTTGCCAGAAGGGTATACATTCAGATTGAAGAAATAACTCTAACACTCCTATGAAAAAAATAATAAGTCATACATGACTGCACAGACAGTCACCAATTTCTACCACAAAGCATTCTTGCATTCTAGGAGCAGAACATGTTGTCCTGAAACAGGTCACTTTTCTCCTCAAGGAACAAGGCAATAATTGGGATTGTGTTTCTAACCAAGGATATGATATAAAATATATTATAAACATGAACAATAGTACGTTATAAAAGAAAAATACAACAACTTCAGATCTCTATAACAATTTAAAAGAGTAAAATTATATTTCAACTCTTATATAATGGAAAGAAATATATGAGACCTTTCCAGAAGGTCTCCAGGCATGTAATATGAAAAATAGAGACATTTATTGAAGAAGATACAAGATACAAGAAACATTGTACATAGGAGAATGATGTCTCAGTCCCCTTCAAAGTAGGCACCTTGGGACCTCACAAAGTTCTCCCAATTGCCATCAGCTACCACATCATATTTTCCTGAATCTCATGGATGGTCTGCAATCTCTTCCCATTCAAAGGTGATTTTAGTTTTGGAAAAAGCCAGTAGTCACAGAGTGCCATATCAGGGCTGTAGGGGAGCTGAGTCACGTGAGAGATTTGATGTTTCAACAAAAAACTCTGCCTGATACATGATGCATAATTGGGTGCGTTGTTGTGATGAAGCTGCCAATCAGTAGTTGCCCATAGTTCAGCCTTCTGAATCATCTGAATAGCTTCTCTGGAAGAATGTTCGAGCTTAATGCAAACTTTGATGCAGATTCATTGCTCTACTCACTCAATCATTTTGAATGCAATGGTCACACAGTACACATGCTCACTCAACAGTGTCTACCACCCCACTGAGCAGTATAATAAAGTCATTATTGTTCAAGCATGAACATTCCAGTTCACTATCCTTGGCTGCCAGGTTACATGGATGTCATGCAAACCATTCTCGTTATATTAACAATGGCTGGACTTTTTCCTGACAGACCTCATATTGTGCACATTGATTATACAAAAGGTACTCCAATGTGCCATAAAGAGTACCAATAGCATATAAAAATACAGCTCTCATAAATCATAAATTTGACCTAAACTATTATGCTAAGTATAACAGACATAAACACTTACTTGACAATTTCACGCGCCTTCTTAAAAAATTAAAGGGCTTTTTAAGGGATGGATCAGTAAGGGCTTTTTACTGATTCATCTCTTCTAAGAGATATCTAGGAAAGCTTAAATGGACACCTTTCTTGAAAACATAAACTTTGCAAATAGTAAAATAATGTATAGGATTATTTTACTGTTCTTATAGATGCCTTAAAATTAAGGTAATATTGTTTAATTCAACATATATTTATTGCATATCTATAAAAAATTGAACCCTGAGTTAAGTACTGGAGACATAGTGATGATAGACATGCTTATGCTCATCTCTCAGATTCAACTTCTTTCTGGTTACCTCTCTACTCAGGGCACATACACTTGTAGTGTTCTCATTTACATCTCTCTCTACCCAACTAGGCTGGGAGTTACTTGAGAGTAAGAACCCCTTTCTTTATCTACCTCTCCTCAGCTTTTAGCAAAATGACCAGCACAGAGTATAAGTCCATCATTTTTGTTTTGAACTGCTGGATATAAATTATGTGTGAAGATTTTCTTTTAAAATTCAGGAGGTATCCACCATGATTGATTATACCTAACCCTAACTCCTCTTAGGCAATGCAGGGGTATAATGTCAACTGTTCAGTTTCATACCAAAGTAATGATGATAATAATGAGAGGGAGAGAGAAAGAGAAGCAGAAATGGTTGTTAAAGTTCTCCTTCTTAGTGTTCTGAGCTACAGAGAAGAGAAAGCTTTTGACAGCTATTAGAAGGACTTCACATTTCATTGAAAAACCATAGAAAACGATTACCATGTCTTTAGCAAAGATTTCTCAAGAGGAGCTCCAAATAATCTCTCATAGAATTGTTAAGACAGGCATAAAACTAGAAACTACATTGTCTGTGGGTTGTTGTTTTTTTTTTCCTTTATATTTGGATTTTGACAGTAAGAAGCCCAAAGACTTGATAAAATGAAAGAAAATTGAGGCATGGGTGTTAACTAGGGAGCATATTTTCCTGGGATTGATCAAAAACAAAGATTGTATTAGAATTAATGCCAGAAAAAGAATGGCAGTCAATAAATACAGCTACTGTGTTAATAAGGTTTGATGAAGGGGAGAATTTTGAACATGAGCATTGGAAAGGATTAGCAGAGGTAAGTATTTCAGTATAGACATGGATTTATAGGAGACTCCATGTTCCCTAGGCAGTGAATTAACCAACTTGTGTGCAATGGGTTAGGTATGTTGTTCACTAGTATGTTAAGTCCATAGGATGGAAAAAAATCAATAGAAACTTGGATCAGGTTCCTGAAATGACTCAATATTTTTCTTGATCAACAAATATAGTAAAATTATAGACTTATAGTTAATGTAAAAATATGTTTTTGCAACCAATTTTTGTACTAAAAATTCCAATTTAAATATCTTTATTCTTCTGCATATATCAGCTGGAATTTATTTAGTTCTTCAACATAACCAGTGAGAGCCCATGTAAATGTACACAAACTGTATGTGATGGCCTTCTCCATCTTTAGATTAATGAGAAGGTTAATTTTGAATTAATTATATAGGGTGTGGGAAATGAGCAATCTTTCTCAGGAGCAGACTCAGCAAAATTCCAGGAATCTGGGGGGGAAAAAAGGCAGCAAAAAGTGAAAGGGTTGCTTCCCTGATTTTCCTTCCAGTTTGTGAAAGCCCCAGCATTGAATTTCTGGGGACCTGGGCCAGCTTTAAAATGAAGATGAGGGTTATTTCCCAGGTTCTAGAGATAAAATGTGGCATCTATACCTGGGTGCAAGGCAAATAATATCATTATAGAAAAATCCAAACTATTCATCCAAGGAAATTCCCAGCAGCTCCTATCCCTTCATGGTCTTTGAAACTCAGGCTAGTTGGGTAGTTACATACTCATTTGGAACAGAAAAAAAGCTACATCTAATACAGGCTTTGGCTTTTCTTTCCCAGAGCTACAAATGTTGTGCTGCTACACACAACACTAGTCATGTTTTGGTCTCTGGAACTATACAAGTTAGCCTAGCAGACTAGGTCAGCTATAAGAAAGGCCAGTGGGAGATAACATGAAAATAAAGTCCACCATAAAATAAGCTACAATCAGACAACTCTATGCTAGAAAGCAGTCTTTTGTATCTCAAGGCTCCAAATACTTGTTTTGTGACTGAATCTTATTAACAAGACTGCTTATTTATGTATGCTCATTTAATTCTGAGGACAGATGCTTAAAATGAGAATATGCCAATGGCATACAGGCCACTGCCCTTGACACCCAGTAAGTAACCAAATAAGCAATTCATTAGACTATGACATATAAAATCATTCTTCCACAGGAGCCAAAAATTAGCATCCTGGGTCTCAACAACACTTGATGTTGTTTTCTTCTACCCTACTGATATAGAGATCTGATCAGATCAATGTAGAAGAGTAGGAAGAGTATGTAGGAGAAAGTTTCCTGAAGCAAGATAAACAGTCTAGGACAGGAGTGGCTGAGAAGCTGAATGCCTCTGAAGCACACGGAATTATGGGCCATAAGATTTAAAATAAAAGGAGGGCAGAGATTGGCTCTCAGGCTCTCTTCTTCTTCAAGGATACCTGGGTGATTATGTGCAGCTGCCTATCTTTCCCAATGGACAGTATTTTGGATGAGAAGGCAATCTGAGTATAGCCTAGAATCAGGCTGGTCTGGCAGAGGGTGGCAGGGTTATCCTTTGGGTGTTCTAGAGGGGACGAGCTGAGGCAGAAGCCTGCTACTCTTCTAAAATTGTGTAGCATTTGTATCTTATGTTGTTTTAGTTAGTAAACTAACCCTATAGAAATAAGAGAATTAAAAACTAACAGGGGGAATGATAGGAGAACTCAGGTGTTAAAGACTCTAGACTTAACTGATGGGTTTAAGTGATTAAAGCTATAACTAAAGAGTTAAAGACTTTAGGTTTAATTGATAGGTTTAAGTGATTAAAGCTGTAAGTGACTAATGTATGCGGAAAGCTGTTATTCCAAAATTGTGTAGCTTTTGAATAAAGACTCCTTTCCTTTATCATCAAAACTTTGCCTCTGGAATTTAGCCTAGAGGGTGGAGGTGAGCAGCAGGACTCCCACTTGTTGTTCGGTAATACTGTGAAGCACAGCTCAGAAGACAAGTTGGCCTCTATTTTTCCTTTACTTGCTGGGTATCTACTAATACTTGACAGTAATAGAGATGTGAATATCAGTTTGATGCTAAGTAAATTAGTTTTCATGACTTCGCAATTAGGTTTTAACATGTACAAGTAAAATAGGAAAATATCCTCATCTCTTGCCTCTATGCACAAAAATAAAATGAGGTCAGAAATTTTTAAAACTTCACTTTCTCATTTTCATGTTATTGTATTTTAGTTCCCTCTTGTTTCAAACACACCAAAGCTAGTCTTTTTTTTTGTGGTATTATGATTTACTCTAATTGCACAAAACTTTGAAATTATGGCTCCTCTGGATTTTTAAGAAGAAGGTTATACATGCCTCTGTATTTAGGTCTGCACTGTTACATTTGAACCATATAGTGAGATTTACATCATAATGGATCAATTTAGAATTCCCATGCAATACCTCAAATTATATAAAATGGAAGCAATTTTTAAAGCTTTTTGGAAAGTTCTCATGCTAATGCTAAAAGCCTTTTAATGGGAAACTTTGGGTTAGAATGTACTAGGTTGCTAAACTTGAAAATGTTGGTCGCTGAGTATCATGGACTTTGAACTGGTTTCCACTAAAAAAACAAACAACCCCCCCCCTGAAGTGGTAAGAACTAACAATCACTTAGATGACAAACAAATAATTCCTTCACTTTAAAGGCCTCAATTTTGTTTTTTATAAGATTTGTGTAACCAAATACTTTCCAAGGGACATGAACTATGGTAATAGTGGGTTTGACTATTACACAGTTATACTATTATTTTATTAATTCAAAAGCACTTTATAAGAAAATATAAGTATGGCTTCCAATAGGAATGTTACACCTGAACTTGGTACCAAGCTCACATATTTTAGTTTTGCAAGGTAAACAAGCTTTCATGTTAAACAACAATTTGTAACCAAAACTTTAATCACAAAGATTCTCACAAAACATATTACAAATGACAGCATGAAAAAAAAAAAAAACTTTTGCACAGTAACTCAAAGTTCAGCTCTACAATGTACCCTTAAACTCACAGGACACTGGTATCTTGAAGTCTCAAATTTCCAAATGAATAATGTTACAAAGAACTATGTATTCATATATAGCAATCATATAAGAAATTTATCACCTAAAGCAAAGAAAGGTAAACTAACTTTCCTGAAACTTCGTAGGTTCTACACTAACTGGAAAACCTTTGCCCAGTGTAAAGACTAGTCGGATTTTTTAAAACCTCTAATCTAATTTAAGGGTGAAGCTTTAATTTTTACCTGCTGGCTTGTGTTCACGGCAGCTTCTGAAGTCTGGTTGTTCTACTATTGCTGCATGTTATATCCCAGCTATGGAAAGTCTTAAGTTCAATTTTTGCCAGTTTAGTTTCCATAATACTATACATCACACTTTAGCTGGAAGGAGTTAAGACATTTATTATCAGTCTATGCAAGACTAAATTTCAAAGCAAAACCAATTTTGCTTAAGGGAACATTGTAAAGTAACAATTATTGGTATTACATGCCTCTTATGATCCATTTCAAACCATAGAATTACATCTTTATGTCACTGTTCCAAGACAAAGGTGAACAGCTAAAACATCTTAAAAATTCACTAAGCTTATGAAATCTCAAACAAAACTTGAATTTTCTGTACATACTGCTGTCAAATGAAGTTATTCCCTATACATCGCTCCTCTTGAAAACTGGTCTTCTATTTCCTTCCATTTGACCTAGTTCGGCTACAAGACCTAGAGAAAGATTGGGATGGCTTGTGATTTCTCTCCCAAGACAGTGATCTTTCTCTTCTCCTGTCTCTAGAAAGAGACCTGCTCTGGGTGCAGGAGAAGCTTCTCCAACTTGGAGATCTGTGACAAGGTTGGAGGACTTCTTCTCCAATAATCATCTCAAGGGCAACAACCCCAAGAGGGAGGTGGACCACGATTTCAACTTCTCTTTTTATCATTTGACAACTCCACTCTTACTGGACAGCCACACAGTGTTCTCCCATCCAGCTCTCGGACAGCATCAGCAGCATCTCAGGGATCTTCAAATTCAACAAAAGCAAAGCCAGGAGGGTTTCTAGCAACCCATACACTTAAGAGTAGTCCCTAATAGCCAAAAACTCATTCCAATTCAGTCTTGTTACTGTTGTTTTCAAAATGGACAGGAATCACGATGCATTTTGAGATCCTGAATGAGGGATGCGGCAGCTTAAATCCACACACCTTCCTACTGCTCTCCTGCTCTCCTCTCCCCAGCTCCCACAAATGTTGTCCCCTGTCCAGTGTCCATGAAATGGCAGCCAAAGCTAGTCTTTTTACTCTATCTTAACATTCTATAATAGTTGCTTTGCAACCTTTCTAGGATGGGCAGGTTCACATGGGATTAGGCAGATGGAAGAAAAGTCAGAGCCATGAGAATGCCTGGCATGCCTTTATTCAAGGGTGGGGCGATCCACGCACACTGCAAGCCGAGTGTTGCACCATAGGAAGTCCCAACTCCCTCATATACTAAATGCACACAAAGCTGGCGGAGCGCCAAGATATTATATAACAAAGCATGATTCTGCACATGTGGGCCCATTCTCAAGGTTATGAGAATACTGCGTCTCTTAGTTGCCCGGGCATCTGGGTGGGGGAGCCTGACTGACGCCATTTTCCCTACAATCCACCCCTTCAGGGTTCCTCAACACATGATCTACACAAGGGTCTCTTCCATGAAGATCCCTTGGCGAGGAGGACAGAGCGCAGCACCCAAATGCCACAATAGCAGTACAAACTGCAACAGCATGCAACCAGAACACAAGCACTACTTCCCAAGATAACAAGGACCCATCTCCATTCAGTGGTTAGGGATGCCTGCCATTCCTGCATGGGATCACCTGTCAGGCATTCATTATCATGGGTCTCAGAAGCTAATGCCCATAGAGATTGCCATAACATTGTGATGGACATCTGGAATGTACACACAGTATTCAGCCCCGACCAGGGCACACACCCCACCTCGTGATGCTCTGAGCATGTTTAAGGCTGTGATTTTGCAAGGCTACTTTTCTTAATTGATATACATCCTCATTTAAGAGGCTTAAGGAATCATGTGTTGCATTCAATGCACAAGCAGTGTGCAAAGCTAAAGCAGTTATCTCAGTCTCAGTGACTACAGAAGCAGCTTAAGAAGAAAAAACAGCTAAAAGATAATACCACCAGGGAGTACGCTTGACCTGGTGTCACGCTTTAAATACTTCCCAATTTGTTGGCCAGCTTACAAGAGTTTTCTGAACTCGAGCAGGCAAATAGGGCCATGCCCAAATACAATGACCAGTCCAATTTCCAGGCAGGTAAGGCCACCCATGTGAGTCACACACCCAGAGGGCTCCAGTAGGAACAGCAGCAGATGCATCATCTTGCATCTCTCAGAAATGTTCTAGAGCCTGAGTCTGACACAGACTTGTCAGAGTCCAATCCACCTGGACTTGTCCTTTGGGGTTCTCAGTGCAAAGGAGAGCTGGTCTAGCCAGCTCCATGGACTCAGCTGTGAGCCACCCTGAGCTGTCCCATATGGAATAGCTGACCAACAGCCTGGGCCGGTCATACTGCTGCTCCCACCATGCTGAAATGTCATTGCAAGTCACATTCCACAAGGGATGTGCATTGTTCCACTGGTGCTATAACCAAGGCCAATTGTAGACAGAAGCTGGAGATATGTGCACGGGAGGCTGGGCAATGTGCTCAGGGGGATTTCGGTGTAGACTCAGCATGCAGATTGGTTAGCCACTGAGGCATAGGTATGTACCCAGCCCACTACTATGTCACTCTGCACCCTAGGGGTAAAAAGATAAAGCAGTTATTGGAACTAACAATGGCAAATCATGACCCTCAAGCATGACCCTCAAGTTGCTGGTTCATCGACAAGATGGTGGCTGGCAGAAACAGCCTTCTTGAACGTGAATACCATACCTTTCTCAGCTCAACTAAGGGTTCAGAATCTACTTGCAACAACAGTGGAAAACTCATAAGGGGCCATAAGGATATCACAAAGGTGCCATGGGGAAGAATTTAGTGGTCTGCTGGCCCTGAGTATGTCACCTTTAAGATTGGGGGCTATGCCCCAATCACCCAGGGCACTATTTGTAAGTTTCTCTTTACCCCTTGTCCCCAAGGGGGAACAAGAGCCACCCAACACATGTAGGGGCTTTTATTTCCCACGGCCATGTCCACATGACTGTCTTCCCTTGCTCCAGGCCCTCTGGTGCTGGTAAGAAAATATTTCCTTGTTTTCCCATGCCTGGTTTCAGCAAAGCATCCTTAGTCTGTATGTGCAGCTGAATTGCAGCAGCAGTTTGGTGGAGTAAGGCTTCCACTGGAGCTGCCCCCGCTCCAATTCCTCTCATCTAAAGTCTAGAGGACAGTCCATAAGCATTTTGTCCAAGTCCCCGAACCCCCAGTATAGGGATGGCAGCCGTGGCTCGCAGGCCTTGCTTTGAGAGACCATAATACTGTTCAATCATTCTGGCAGCTTGGGGGTGATAGACCACATGGAACTTCCAGTCAATCTGCAGGTCTTGGGCTCATTCTTGCACCAAGGCCTGCGATACCCTGATTGATTTCAATGTTCAAGGGTCAACCATAAGCAACACATTAATGCACTAGTGCAGCTAATACCACTTTCTGATCTGGGTGACATGTGGGTAAGCAGCTAAGAGTCCAGTAGCCATGTCCACAAATGTGATTGCATACTTATACCCCTATGAACTAGTCAGGGGTCTGATTTTGTCAACCACAGGATCAGCAGCACCTGTCCTTGAACCAGCTCCCTGGTAGTCCCCACAGGCCTTCAGAGATGCTCTTTTGAACAGACAACACAGGTCTCACAAACTTCCTGTACCTCTGCTAAGGTGACAGGTAACTCCCAAACTGTTATAGTGGACAACATGGTCTTCTTTCCAGCATGTAAGAAGTGATGGTGTAGCCACTGGGCAATGTCTCTTCCTGAAGAGCCAGCAGGCAATGTTTCCAGCCTCACCATTCCCAGGGGAGCAACTCCTGGGAATAAGAAACAACTCTTTATTCATTGTTGATGACTTATCATGAGATTGCAAAAATTTAGTCACATCTTCAGGCTCCACTTATAATTCTAGTTTTCTTGATCTCTGTACCACATCTGCTGTTACTTCCTCCATTGGAGTCTTGAATCCCTTGTCACTCATGAGATCTGGAATCAACTTCTTCCAAATTCATGTTAATGTTGACATTTTGACTTTTCCCATGAATAATTTTAATAACGTCTAGAATGGTGGGTCCATTCCGGAAGGTTTTCTATTTACTTTGCCCATATCCATCTATGGCAGCTATACCCTTATGAAATGTATTTCTTAAATAATAAGACTTGAAAGTCAAAATTACTCCTCAATTCATGGGATGCAGAATGGATGCTGTGTTAGCAGGAACAAAAGCAACATTAATCTTGTTCTACATCTCCATCAGCGCTCTTGAGTGACCAGATACACCGTCAATAAAAATTAATATTTTGAAAGGAACCTTTTTTTTCTGAACAGTAGGTCTCAATGGTAGGCTTAAAATATTCAGTAAACCATGTTGTAAACAGATGTGCTGTCATCCAGGCTTTGTTTTTCCATTTACAGAGAACAGGAAGAATATATTTAACCTAATTATTAAGGGCCCTAGGATTTTCAGAATGGTAAATAGGTACTGGCTTCAACTTAAAGTCACCAGTTGCATTAGGCCCTAACAAGAGAGTCAACCTGTCCCTTGAAGCTTTTAAATTTGGCATTGACTTCTCTGTAGCTATGAAAGCCTTAGATGGAATCTACTTCCAATACAAGGCTTTTTTGTCTGCACTGAAAATCTGTTGTTTAATGGTGCCAACCTTCATTATCTAGATCTTCTGGATAACTTTCTATAGTTTCTGTTACTAGTACTTGCTGCTTCACTTTGCACATTTATGTTATGGAGACAGCTTCTTTCCTTGAAGTTCATGAACCAACCTCTGCTAGATTCCAACTTTTCTTCTGGAGCTTCCTCACCTCTGTGAGCCTTCATAGCATTGAAATGAGATAGGGCCTTTCTCTACATTAGGCTTGGGCTTATGGGAATGTTGTGGCTGGTTTTATCTTCTATTCAGACCACTAAAATTTTCTCCATATCAACAATAAGGCTGTTTGACATTCTTGTCATTCATGTATTCACTGGAGTAGCACTTTTAATTTCCTCAAAGGATTTTTTTCTTTGCATTCATAGTTTGGCAAACTGTTTGATCCAGGAGCCATAGCTCTCAGCCTATCTTATGTTTCAACATTAAGCTTTTCTTACTAAGCTTAATACTTATAGCTAATGATTTTAAGTGAGAGGCATGTGACTCTTTCACTTAAACATGTAGAGTGCATTATAAGGTTTTTATATAACCTAATTTTAATATTGTTGTGTGTCAGAAAATAGAGATGCACAAGCAGAGAGAGAGATGGGGAAATGGCCAGTTTGTGAAGTAGTCAGAATACACACAACTTTTATCGATAAATTTACCATCTTATATTAGTTCAGTTTATGGTACCCCAAAACAATTATAATAGCAACATTAAAGATCACTGATCACAGATCATAACAAATATAATAATAATGAATAAAGTGAGTAAGTCCTATTGAAAAAAAATGCACCAATAGAATGGTTTCACACAGAGTTGCCATAAACCTTTCATATGCCTGTATATATTTACTATTATTTTTTATTTTTAACTTTTCAGGATGACTAATTTTTTTTTGCATATAAGTGTATTTTATGAACCAACCTAGATCTCCTTTAAATACGGAATTTTACCCATTTAGATTTATTAATGTGAAAAACATATTTTTCTTTTTGTCATAATACTAAATTTTGTTTATGTATTTATAAATTTTTAAGTATTTCACTATGAGCACTCTTCATATTTTCAGGAAGATTTATATTTTTATACCAGTAATCACTTTATAACTGTAATCTGTTTTATTTTTACACAATTTTATATATATTACAAGGCAATAAACATAGGAAAAGTGAAATTCTGTATTGTTCTTTCATTTAATATGTCAGAATACCAGTAAAGTGCTCTACATCATGTTTTGACATAGTCTTAATAATTACATAAAGAATGCTTGCATACTATTCCACTGAATTGATGTGACTTAATAATTAACTTTCTAGAATTTGGGGATTAGCCTATTTTGTATTAAAAATAAAGCCTTTGCTTCTGTTGAATTAATATTTGAAACAAATCTCTTCAGTTCATTCCACTAATAGAAAAAGTGAGTTCCAGAGAAGTCGATAGTCCCTGCCTCACAGGAGTATCAAGGGTCAAAGAGCTGATTCATGGAAAGGCTGCAGCCTGAGACTGATAATTTTCAGTGACCTACCTATCTCCTATTTTAACACTCACCACAAGAAAAAGAATATGTTCATGTTTGTCCTATTCTCTTGTATAAAATCTACAAAGAGGCAGAGATTGCTGGTCTCATCAACATGGGACTCAGTGTATAGAAAGTCTTCCATAAAAGTGTATAGACAGCATTGTGATGGTAAGAAAAGTTGGATAGTTGAATACTTATTGGCCCTCTGTATTTCTTCATGTGGATTCAAGTTACTGTCTATTATCTTTTCATTTGAGCCTAAAAGACTGTCTTTAGTATTTCTTTTTGTTTTTAACAGCTTTAATGAGATAATGAGTTAAATACTATATAATTTATCCAGAGTGTATGAGCCAGTGTTTTAAACTGTCTGGCTAAGTTTTAAGAGTATACCTTGAAACATACACAGAGATCCTCAGCAAAGACTGGGAGAGATTTACTGATCATGAGCATTTAAGAGAATCTATGTCTAATCATTAGCTGACTATTCAGGTAATCAAGTAGAGACGTCAATGGCCACACATGACAAAGACAGAGATTTTTGCAGAATTAGTTCAGAAAGATCACTAAAAATAAACAACAAAAACTAAAAGCAAACAAGAAACACTAGAAAAGGAAACGATTCTGATTTTCAGAGTTACCATATTATATTACTTAAAATGTCCAATTTTCAACAAAATAAATTATAAGACATGCAAAGAAACAAGAAAATATGACCAAAAACACTATACAGGGGAAAATCAATCCATATAAAATGTTTTTGAGAAAGTCCATACATTAAACTTACTAAAGACTCTAACTTAGCTATTGTAAATATGTTCAAAGAGCTAAAGGAAACCATACCCAAAGAACTAAATAAAATTATGGAAGTTATGTCTCATTATATAATGAATATCAATAAAAAGATAGAAATTATAAGAAGGAACCAAGTAGAAATTCTGGAGTTGAAGTGAATAATTAATAAAAAAAAATACATTCACTAAAGGGCCTAAACATCAGATCTGATCAGGCAAGAGAAAGAATCAGCAAACTTTAAAATAGGTCAGTTGGTATTATCTTGCCTGAAGTATATAAATAAAAAAATAATAAAGAAAAATAAACAGAGCCTCAGAGACCTGGGATACCATCAATCATACCAACATACACATAATAGCAGACCCAGAAGGGAAGAACAGAAAAAAATATTTGAATAAATAATAGTCAAAAAGCTTACAAATTTGATAAGAAAACATCAATCTACATATCAAAAAAGCTCAACAAATTCCAACTAAGAAAACTCAAGGATGTCCACACTGAGATGCATGCATCATGATCAAACTGACAAAAGCTAAAGACAGAAAATCTAGAATGCAGCAAGAAAGAAATGATGCATCACAAACAAGGAATCCAGAAGAAGAATAACAGCTGATTTCTCATGAGAAACCAGAAAGCTCAAAAGGCATTAAGATAACATATTCAATGTGAGGGGAAGACCTATAAACCAAGAATTTTATACATGGTGAAACTATTATTCAACAAGTAAGAGAAGTTAAGTCTTTGTCAGAGAAGCAAAAGCTAAGAGAATTCATCTATAAAAGATCTGTCTTACAATACATAATAAAGGGGCCAAGAAAGACAAACAAATGGGCAACAAGACCATGAGAAGATACACAACAGCATTATTCACCAGGGAAATTCAAATAAAAAACCACTTCACACATACTTGTATGACTAAAATTAAAAAGGTAGATAATAACAAGTATTATCCAGAATTGGGAGCAAGCAGAACCTCATACACTACTAGTGGTAATGCAAAATGATGTAGTCACTTTAAAAAACACTCTGGTAATTTATCAAATGATTAAACATAAAAGTATCAGATGATCCAACAATTCCACTCATAGGTATACATCCAAGAGAAATGAAAAATTGTTCATATGAATATTGGCAAACAAATATTTATAGTAGAATTGTTTATAATAGACAAGAGTTTAAAATAACCTAAGTATCCATCAACTAACAAATGGATAAACAAAAAGTAGCATATTCACATAATGGAATATTATTCAGCCATAAAAAAAATGAATTATTTATACATGCTGCAACATGGATAGACCCTGAAGACACGTTAAATAAACAAAGCTAGTCAAAAATGACCACATATTTTATGAATCCATTGATTTGTAAGTCCAGAATAAGGAAATCTAGAGACAAAAAGTAGCTTTGGCCTCCACTTTCTATTTGCACATCAGCAAGAGGTAATAGCTTAGGCCCTCCTCCTATCTTTTTTGCCCATGTGTACAAGTCTGGATATGCAAACAATCTTAGGCATGTGTCTGAACTTACAGATTTCCTGGCATGTATCAAAGCTTTTGAAAGCCCCTACAGAATTTCTTTCTCCAGTTTTTGCTTTTAAGTTTTTTGGTTAGTTTATTGTTTGCCTCAACTATTATCCACTCCTTCAGTCAGCCATGAAGTTCACCAATAGGTTGTAATTGCTTTTTGATAAATGTCATTAAGGGATACAGCTTTTCACAGTGGGCAAGCTTAAAGTCACATAAGATACAAACAGCTTGCAAATATGGTTTTCTAGGGAACCACCACTCACATCACAAACTGATAATTTTGGTAAATTATGCTTTGAAAGAGTTTCAGCCCTATTCTGCTCTCTCATGTAGCTTCCAGTCTTCACCATCAATGTGAGTTGTTATATTTAAAGATCACCATGCTGCTGTAAAGCAGAGAATGGGACCAGGACAAGTTAAAAATGCCCCAAAGCTTGCTGTTCTTACCGAGATTGCCAGCTGTTGTTGTTTTTTTTTTTTAATAAATATTCCCAGGATGCTGCAAGCTTTTAGTTAATTTCCACAGTTCTGAAAAGCTGATTCTGATAATTTTCAAGTTTTCTCATTGCTTTTATGGATGATAAATTTTTGGAGGCTTTACTTTGCCACTTTTATTTTAAAACTGTAAATTTACATAATATCCTGAATCTTCCACTCCTTAACTAGTATCTGTTATCTGAACAATGATAAACTTAAGAAATTCTTTCTTCTTTTTAGTTTCCTTGCTTCACTTTTACCACTCAATTTTAGTTGATTATATTATATATTTTGCTTGCCAATTTTATTTAATCATGCTTATGCTTCTATTTATTTGTAACTTCAAATTATCTCCTTGGACTCCCATCAATTACAGATGAAGCAATTAGATATGTGCAATACTTTATATTTTATTTCTTCCCTCAATCAATTTTGACTACTTATATTGTTTTAATTTGGTTTCCCTCAGAGGCAAACCATGAAACAATGATTGAAGCATAACTTCTTTATTTGTGAAGGGCAAGAAATGCTGTTAAAAATGTAAGGAAGTACAAAGAAAAGACAAAGCAACTAACAAAAGGAGTATTATGCCAGCTATTTTTTGGGTGACTGGACCTTAATATTGTGAAGAATTTCTGGAAAAGATTGTAATACACATACCTCAGAGTTGTCTCTCCAAAGATCAAGGCATCTCAAGTATTTATTCACCAACTCCCAACAATATTTTGTTGAGGGCTTTTCCTGGGGAGATTTTAACTCCTTGGTACTTCTTTTCTGCTGCACTCAAGAAAAAGACACATATATTGGTATATGGATTCATCTATAACAAAATGAAGTGATAAAGCTGCAGTGATAGAAATGCAGCACTGCTAGACTTCCATACATATTATAACTTCATTATTATTATATGCATTTTTTACATTCTATTTTGTGCTTTCTTCCCTACATGTGTTAGGCTTGTTTCTACTATTAAATATATTGAAAATTCATTAATACTTTTTTCTATAATTTTCCTGCTATTTTTTTATTCTTTTATATTTTAAGCATAATTTGAATAGGTAGGCTATTTTTGGCCCACATTTTTGCCAAAGTGCTACAGAAAGCAGTGATACACATTCACCTACATTGTAATACTCTGTTATGGCAGCTCTGAAAGGCAACAACAGCTTTTCCACATTGGTTACAAACGAGGTTTGAAAGTTAATTTCTTTATGCACAGTTAAGCTTTCTCTCATGTAGACTATGCATACAACATTTACACTATATAAGCCTAAAATTCTAATTTATCTTGGGTAACTATATTTTTTATTTTTTATTTTTTTACTTTTATTGTCAAAATTTACTTTTTTAAATAATTACGTTGTTGTTGTTGTTCAATTACAGTTATTTACAATGTCTCCCCTCCCATCCTCCCTTCCCCTCCAACCCCACCTCCCTCCCCAGCCTTCCTCCTCCCCCTTAGTTCTGTCCATGAGTCCTCTACCGTGATTCCTAAAAACCCTTCTCCCCATTGTCCCCTCCCCACTCCCCCCTGGCTATTGTTAGACTGTTCTTAATTTCAATGTCTCTGGTTATGTTTTGCTTCCTTTCTGCTTTTGTTGATTATGATCCAGTTAAAGGTGAGATCATATGGTATTTGTCCCTCACTGCCTGGCTTACTTCACTTAGCATAATGCTCTCCAGTTCCATGCATGCTGTTGCAAAGGGTATAAGCTCCTTCTTCCTTTCTGTCGTGTAGAATTCCATTGTGTAAATGTACCATAGTTTCTTGATCCATTCATTTGTAGATGGGCACTTAGGTTGTTTCCAGCACTTGGCTATTGTGAATTGTGGTGCTATGAACATAGGAGTGCAAAGATTCTTTTGAATTGGTTTTTCAGGATTCTTAGGGTATAACCCCAGTAGTGGAATTGCTGGGTCAAAAGGCAGTTCCATTTTCACTTTTCTGAGGAAGTTCCATACTGTTTTCCACAATGGCTGCACCAGTCTACATTCCCACCAATAATGCAGTAGGGTTCCCTTTTCTCCACATCCCCTCCAACAGTTATCTGTTGTTTTGTTGATGATGACCATTCTGACTGCTATGAGGTAATATCTCATTGTGCTTTTAATTTGCATCTCTCTGATGGCTAATGTGTTGAGCATCTTTTCATATGATTCTGTGCCCTCTGTATGTCCTTTTTTGAGAAGTGTCTGTTCATGTCTTTTGCCCATTTTTTAATTGGGTGTTTTGTCTTCCTGGAGTGGAGTAGTATAAGTTCTTTATATATTTTGGAGATCAGACCCTTGTCTGAAGTATCATTGGCAAATATGTTTTCCCATATGGATGATTCTCTTTTTATTTTAATACTAGCTTCTTTAGCCCCGCAGAAGCTCTTTATTTTGATCATGTCCCATTTGTTTATTCTTTCCCTTATGTCCCTAGCTCTAGGGAGCATATAATTGAAGATGTTGCTGCGTGGAATGTCTGAGACTTTTGGACCGATATTTTCCTCTAGAACTTTTATGGTGTCAGGAGTTGTATTTAAGTCTTTTATCCAACTTGAATTTATTTTTGTGTATGGTGTAAGTTGGTGCTCGAGTTTCATTTATTTGAAGGTAGCCATCCAGATTTCCCAACACCATTTTTTGAAGAGGCTGTTTTTATTCCATTTTATGCTTATGCCCCCTTTGTCGAAGATTAATTGCCCATAGAGACTTGGGTTTATTTCTGGGCTCTCTATTCTGTTCCATTGGTCTATCTGTCTGTTTTTATGCCAGTACCAAGCTGTTTTGATTACCGTGGCCTTGTAATATAGTTTGATATCAGGAAATGTGATCCCTCCTGCTTTGCCCTTCATTCTCAAAATTGCAGCTGATATTCGGGGTCGCTTATGGTTCCATATAAATTTTTGAAGTGTTTGTTCTATTTCCGTGAAATATGCCATTGGTACTTTGATAGGGATTGCGTTGAATCTATAAATTGCTTTGGGGAGTATGGACAGTTTGATGCTGTTGATTCTTCGAATCCATTAGCATGGTATACGTTTCCATTTGTTTGTGTGTTCCATGATTTCTCTCTTCAGTGTTGTGTAGTTTTCTGAGTACAGGTCTTTTACCTCTTCGGTTAGGTTTATTCCCAGGTATTTTATTTATTTTTTTGTTGCTATATCAAATTGGATTTTTTTCCTGATTTCTGTTTCTGCTGTTTCATTGTTGGTATACAAAAATTCTTTGGATGTCTGGATATTGACTTTGTATCCTGCTGTTTTGCCAAATTCAATTATTAGATCGAGTAGCTTTTTGGCGGAGTCTATAGGATTTTCTAAGTATACTATCATGTCATCTGCAAACAACGACAGTTTTGTTTCCTCCTTTCCAATGTGGATGCCCTTTATTTCCTTTTCTTGTCTGATTGCTCTGGCCACAACTTCCAGAACTATGTTGAATAGAAGTGGTGATAGTGGACAACCTTGTCTTGTTCCTGATCTTAGTGGGAAAGATTTTAGTTTTTGTCCATTGAGTATAATGTTGGCTGTAGGTTTCTCATATATGGCCTTTATTATGTTGAGGAATGCTCCCTCTATTCCCACTTTGCTAAGTGTCTTTATCATAAATGGATGCTGT
>PVJI01013213.1:0-48366 GCA_004026765.1 Micronycteris hirsuta | reverse complement strand
ATACCACTGATGAGATTGCCTGGCCTATAATATATATTTACAAGGATTTTATTTTCTGCTCCCTCTTGTAAAAGTTTAGAGACATGATTGTTGCTACAGTCACCTACGTGTTTACAAACTAACAGTCTTAGCACCGCAGGAGCCTCAGGCCCAGGAAAAGTAAGTGACTCAGCAGAGCATCCCAGTGAGCTGGAGAGAATGTCTGTTTCTTGTTGATGACTCTCCTAACAATGGCCACCAGTCATGGTCCCAAAATGACAACAAACTGAAATCCCCATCAGGTGCTCACCTGGAAACCTTATGTGTCTTTGGTCCTCAGCCCAGGATATTCATTAGGATCCCTAGAGAAGTTTGACAAAAAATACGGAGGCCTAAACCCATCCCCAAAGACTCAGATTTCACAGGCCCGAATGAGGCCAGGTAAGAGTGATTTTGTTTGATATTAGGTGGCTCATTGTTTCAGAGTGTCCCAAGTGTTTTCACCTTATGAACTACTACAATATCAATGATCTGATCCCTGGTCCTTGCCACCTACCCCCAACCCCATGCTGGTGTACGAATGGATCCTCTTGGGGGTGTTGAAGATCCAAAGTTCAGGGATCAAGACCGAAGGGTGGAAGAAAAAGGTGACATGAGAAGTTCTCAGCCAGCATAAAGATAAGTGGCTAAAACGGAGAGAGCGGCACCTCTCTGAAGTGACAAGAACAGCTTCCTTGACCAATTTTACTCAGTCTCTTTCAAGCCCTCGTGTAGACTAGGTCTCGTCTGTGGCCCTCTCAGCCCAGTTTAGCAAGAATCCTTCATGCTAAACACCCTTCATGTCTAATCGAGTTCTTCACAGTAACTGTCGATCTACGAACCCCCTTACTCTGCCCACAGGCCATAAATCCCCATCTATCTCTGACATTTGACTCGGCAATCCCATTATCCTAAACACACTTCATATGTATTAACTTAATTTTCCCAACAACCATATGAGGCAGGAATTAAGAAACCATGGTTCAAGTAGACTAAATGAGTTTCCAAGGTCACAAGTTACTAAACGGTATGACCAGAAATGGAACTGACGTCTATGTGATGTCAAAGCCTGAGTCTTCCCTCGACAGCATTCTGCTCTCCCCTCACCAAACCCTAAACTCTGAATACACAAGAAGGAACAAGATTGGGGCTGGCACAAAGAAATTCCTATCTTTAACTGCTGCTACAAGCGTTCAGCCCACACTGAAAAGTGGATTCTAATGGCAGCCAAGTTCAACTGCAGAAATTATATTCAAGCATGTATGTTTCCTAGCGTGCTAGCGCTCTCTCTGGTCCTGTGTGGGGCATAGTGACTCTTCTCTGACATTCACCCACACCCATCACAATCAAGTCATTCTTTTGTTGACTTACACTACACACAGACATGATCAACATTTCCCTCTCTGAACTACTTTGCTGTATACTCCTCACTGAATACAAAATGCTATTCTTAAAGAATACACCAGAGAGCCGGCCAGGTCTTCTAATTCACATGGAAGTGCACTGGGGAAAGGAAACAGGGCCAAAGGATGGCCAGACCACTTGAATGGTATTCTAGAAATGCATGGACCATATGCTTTTCCATCATTTACCAATACAAACTAAAGATTTTTATAATCAAAGTGACCGAAGTCAATTAATACACAGTATATCAGGCAGGAAATATACCATATCCCACCCATGTTAAAATTTAATGCTTAAGATAGTAACAATCTATTAGCCAGAAAAGAAAGTGTCTCAGCCCTGGCTGGCGTAGCTCAGTGGATTGAGCACCTGCCTGGGAACCAAAGTGTTGCCGGTCTGAATCCCAAACAGGGCACATGCCTGGATTGTCAGCCAGGTACCTAGTTAGGGCATGTGAGAGCCAACCGATTGATGTTCCTCTCCCTCCCTTCCCCTCTCCCTAAAAATAAATAAATAAAATATTTTCAAAATAAAAAGAAGAGAGCGTTCCCACAGCATTCCCACATCCCATCCCCATTTATACACAGGATTTCATAACACATTACTTAACACTTTCTTTATGCATGCCCAGAGGAAAATAAACCATGACCCAATTTTGATCTCCTTCTCAGAAGTTTGAATAAATTATTTCTTTTATTTTTGTATGATTAAGCCAACGTCATATAAAAAGAAGCTTTTCAGGGGTGTTAAATTTGTTAATATAATCTTGTTCCTTAAACTACAAAGTTCTGGTCATTTTGCCCAATGAACAATCTATTGTACTAGGGCTAATATTAGTGATGTTTCAAGAAATTCTGCCATTTATAGATATCAAGAGAAGCCGCCATGGGTTTTGGATCTGGCTAAAGGAACCATGCCAGTGGCTAATGAAGGATATCCAGTGGCTGAAGCATGTGTCAAAATCTTCTTCTCCCTAAGGCTCCCATAAGCTGTAAAGAAGCACATGTCCCCTGGGGCTGATAAGAACAAGTTAAATGAGTCAATGTTCAAATATGTGCCAGTATAAAGTGAGCACAATTTATTCAAGGCTATAGAAGAGGCAACACACCCCTGTCTATCACTCCCCTGGCCCTTCCTCACCCCTCCCCAATATAACTGTATAAATCAACAAGTACCAACAATGGCTCCAAGCTCAGCATATCAAATGCCTGAAGAAAGAAACTCCAGCAACTGCAATGCTCCCACTCTCTAGAATAATATTTCTTCTTACCTCTCCTAGTCAAGCACATATTTCAGCTATACTAAATTTTGCTTTCCTCTGAAAACTTCTCAAGTTCCCTTCAGGAAAGACCTGCAGCACATTTCCAAGCATCACAATTTGAAGATGTAAATGTTCAGTCTGGGATTATTTATTTGCACAAAGCACCAAATTTCAGACTCTGGGCACTTTGAAATCAGGGATATTGAGCTTTGTATTCCCAGGACCCAAGAGAATACCAGTTGGCTAGTAGGCTCACAATAATATTTGCTGAATGAGTAAATAAATAGATGAATGCGTGAAGGAATGGATGGATGGATGCATGCATGCATGAATGAATGAATGACTAAGGCAAGCTGAGATTTAGGTAATGTCTGCCCCTCAAGCAGGGTTATTCTTCACATGGGATATGGATTTAAGTAAGTCAAGGATCACTTAATTCTCCATAAATTTGCAGATAAGAAAGGGTCTCTATATTCACTCCCTTATTACCCTCACTCGTATTCTCATATCTCAATTCACAAAAAGAATTTGCTAAGCTGAGAAACAATAAAACAAGACTAAATCAATATCAACACTTACTTAGTAATACAGTTCTGAAAACAGAAGTTCAATGCGTTGCTGAAATATCAACACCTGAAAATCCATGAATGCTCTACCTAAATGACTCTGCATGCACTACACTTTCCAGGAGGTGCCCTCCTTCAGAGCCATGCATCACAGAGATCCGGCTCCCTGTTTTCACTAGCGTGCGTAGCTGATGACCTTGGTGTGTATTTGCAGATAGACTCCCCTCCACTCTGCAGGCTCACTAGCCTATTTCACTGAGGGTCGTGGTTTTCCCAGATGCTGCTGTGCTGCAGCTTGGTGTAGCTGTTGATGTTAATTAATTTATGCAAATCAGCTAGATACCATCCCTGATTAATGTCTTCACTGCTTTATTAACGTTGAATACTGCAAGAGACTGTTGGACACGTACGACACAATATCTGCTTAAAGAATAACTACTCATATGATTAATATAGACCCCGAAAAGCAGTACTTGATCTCTTCTAGTTGACACTAACAAAACATAGAACTTAAAAAAAATAATTGCACCAGAAATAAAATGAAGTTTTACAAATTTTCTACACATGACACTGGCATCTAGCACTCTTAAAATAGCTGTATGCATTTGCAAGCTAAAAACGTAATAATAAAATGAATAGCAGAGAAGTGTAAAGCGCCTATTCTGTGCCAGGCCCTGGGCTTCACGCATTTCAACAATCTCCGCAGAACCACCTTGCCAGGCAGACGGGAGCAGCCGTTCTAAGACTCTAATTGGACCACTGGCACCAAAGCCCAATCCTTAAGCACTGTGACATGTGGGCCAAAATAGATCACACATTCAAGAAAAATGCATACAATTGGTGGAAGTCATTTTTATCACCGATCCTTCTGTTTGTGTTTTCTGGCTTTGTTTCTATTAATTCCTCCAGGAGGCATTAAGCTTCCATGAGGGCTGAATTAATATCTTACATCACTCCACATTACCCACAAATACATCACCCATTAAAAAGAGATTGTACTTAAATGTGTTTCATTGATTGAATTTTACAAATTTATTTTCTATCAATTTGATAGAAGTCAAAATTATTTCATTCTCCTCCTTACATACTTTTCTAAGTAACAAATACTTACTGGAAGGCTTTTTTTGGTATAAAAGAGAGGCATTCATTACTAGAGAACCCATGATTTTTATAAGGAGGATTGGAAGCACAGTTTAAAAGAAATGAATGACCCTATACAATCATTTATTCAATAAGTATCTACCGAGTTCAAGGCACTGTAATTATATGGTTGAATACAATGAGTTCACAATCTAATAGACAGAATAACAGAAGAGTAAAAATAACTATAATTTTATAATTCATTTCTATTTTTAAAAAACAGTAAGAAAAGAGGTATTGTGGTACCAAGGAAAATGATTACCTCTGCTTGAAAAATATCAGAAAATGTTTCTGACAGACACCTTATGTAGACTCTCAAAGATTAGAAAAGTCCGTGCCGGGCAGGAGGAAGAAGAGAACAAAAAGAACAGAAAACCAGAGCACCTGCCATGTGTCTGAGGGAGGGCCCAGGACTCTCCAGGACACGAGAAGGTATAGGAGGAAAAAAGACTGCGAAGGTAAAATCGAAGCAAAATCCTGAAATCCTTCAATGCTAAGCTAAGGTATTCAGTTCATATTAGAACGTGTTACTTAAAAAATTTATAGCGACTCTACGTGTATGCAAGGTCTCAGAGGTGGGAGGTTGTCATTGCTCATTTTTCTTCTTGAAAAGTCTCTTACTTGAAAATGAGACCATTCTGTACATCGAATTGTCCTTTCTGGTGAGGGCACATGTCAGCATAATGGGCAGAAACTGACTTTTGACCTGGTGATCCTACTATCATGATGTGTTACTTCTGGGGAAAAAAAAAATCACTTTATTTCTTTCTCTATTTTCTAATCCTTCATTTTAACAAAGGGAGGATTAGTTCGAGTGCACCTAACACTTAACACTTTACTTTATCAAGCCAAAGTGGCGGCCGCCATACGGTTGTGAGACACAGGGATTGCCCTTGGCTTGACCCAAGTCAACCACTTCATTCCACACACGCACACTTCCATCTCACGGCATTTTTTTCATTTACACACGTCATTTAGTGACACAGTCTCTAGTTTCAAGATGTTTCTTGTCCAAAAAAATACCATCAATTAAAAATTAAAAGATAACTTAATAATTAAAAATAAAGGGCTATGGTCACAATTCAATAAGTGGTACAATTGAATCCGTGTTTGGTGGTGGAGTAAATAATTCTTGGAGAAGGTTACATTTTAGTTGAAGTGAACTGGGCAAAATGAGAAAACATTTCAGTTAAGATCATTGAGCTGTAAAAAAATCACTGGCATAATTTTAATGGTAGAAAGATAAAGTATGGGGCCACTATAAAATATATACACACATACATACATAGCAGGGAACCCCAGAAAAGTGAACTAAGTCAGCCTCAAGGCCAGGATATAGCCCACTGTGTCTATGGCACAGGGGTGTCATACTCTGACATGTGTGTGACTCAGCTTCTCTCCAAATCTCTCTCCTCACGACCAGATGCCTGACTCTTTATTCTGCGTATCTTTTGCCTGCTCATATCTTCTCCTCATAAGCTTGGCTTGCTAGGCCTCCTGAAGGATCCAACTGTCTACCTCATGGTTGGGAACTGAGACATTCATTTGGTCTGTCAATTCTCCATACGTCGCTGTTCCCTCGAAATGCTACCTCTCAGTTCAAAGTCATTAGCTATAAGGAATCTCATTGGCACAGTTCACCTTTTCATGCCTGTGTATTGTCTCCTCATAGCTCAATGCCCACATTTGGTCCAATCAGTGGCTTCTACAGGTAGAGGAGAAGGGGTGGGCACTGTGAAACGCAGAGCTCTGCCACCCGCTTCGGTAGAGACTGTGGGAAAGGCAGTCCCTTAAGACAAGGATGGCTCTGGAAAGCTCTTGTTACGTCCAAATTACAGGGTCCCAAGCAGAAAGAGAGCACGTGAAGAGGCAGGGAAGAAAAAGGCATGCATGGGGAATCGCAAGCCCATGCAGTTAAGGCAGAGCTCCTGACAAGAGAACACAGGCCACCGTGTAGGACACTGTGATAAAGGAAGACAAATTACAATGGAAAGACTTGAGCCTGCTGCCATGACCACATGGGAGACACTGAAGACTCCAACACAGGCAGTGACAGTGGGGTGCGAGGAGGGAAGATGGGTTTCAGAGGAGTCTGGCAGGTGACATTTACTCATCTGTGGCACCAATTATGGGTGGAAAATGAAGAAGTCAAGGAGAACTCCCAAGTTTCTAATGTAGGCAACTGTAAAAGGCAGAGCAGTTCATTGAATCAGAAAGGGAAGCTGGAGCCATTTATTACTGGGTAGGGAGGCGGAGGTTGCAGGGGAACTAGCGGAAAGGAAGTGGATGTGGAACGGAAGATAATGAGTCTAATTCAAGCCATGTTTAAGGCGGGTGTGGTTTATGCAAGAAGACCAGAGAGTCGGAAACAGGACGGTGAAGCAGTGAGAGGGGTCTAAGCCAAAAATAAAGACTTGCTAACCATCCGTGATAGCATTGGATGAGAACCCAGAAAATAGGAAGGAGGAGAAAACACGGAGAACCCTGAGAGGAAGTTATCACATCTTTGCCGATAGAGAGACATAACTTCGCTGCTGACGTGAGTGGGCTCAAGTCCCCCAGTGACTGGAATCAAGTTGAGGACAGGCATGTCTCTTCTTTATCCTTGTGCAGGAAGTGCCACGTTCACTGCCTGCAAGCACAGCACGAGAAGGAAATGCATGAACTACATTATACAGACACCAAATCAACTATTTCCAGAGGGGCAGGGAGGTTTTTCTTTTCTGTTTTTTCAGTAGGGGGTATGATGAGAGAAGTTATTAGGGAATTTGGAGTCATTATAAGGTACTAAGTACTAAATAACAGGTTTATTAATAAAGAATTAATCCTACCCAAGAGTTTCATGTATATTAAATAACCAAATACCTACTTATGTATTTGGAATAAAAACTTACTTTCCTCTTTGCTAACTGAAAGCCTAAATAAATAACACAAATGTATAAATTTGTCAAAACTCACCACACTGTGCAGATACTATCCGTGAATTTTACCGTAAATAACATAAACCTCAATTTTAAAAATATACCTGTGATTGATGAGAAGAAAATAATTCACTATTTGTTTCTTTTTAAATTTCCTAGCAAATACTCATTTACTGAGTATACATACACAATCCTTTTTAGGGGTTCAAAATACACAAAATATGAGTAGGACCAAAGCCCTGTTCTTAAGGAGCTCGCGGTTCCAGGCCGGGCTGGGCATGCAAATGAGTCAGCACAATGGGTTATAACTGAAGTAAGAGTAGCGTGCCACGGGGTCAACACAGCTCCAAAAAACGATTTTGAACTTTTCTGTCTCCTCTGTGATCCCAGGTCAGATATCCAGGGGGAAATGAAGCTGAAAACCTCACTTCCTAAGCTCGTGAATGAGCACATTAGCACAACCATGTGTACCGATTACATATGTAACTCATCATAAGAGGCACAGACAAAAAGGAAAACAAATGCAGGGTAGTCACAGTGTGGATCATTCTGTTTTAATCAGCAACACTCCCCCCCTCCCCAATATATAAAATGCTGAGTACAGTGGGCCCTGGGCAGGGGAGAGGGGAGGGAATAGGCTGGGAGAGATTAGCTATTGATACTTCAAAAATGAATACTGAAAAAAGGTACATTATTCAAGTAATATTGCATCACTTTCACCAAACACTTCAATTCTACTCATACAACTCAAATCCAACTTCAGGCCCAAGTAATAAACCACCCTGAAAAATATTCTAACGCTTTGAGCAACACAGTTCTTACTCAGAAAGGTAGATATCAGATTAAATCAGATTAATTCCTGATAAAGAAATCTCCTATAGTTACTATTTTTTCTGGATTTTCATTTCATAGAACTGCCAGAATTTTCCCAAATACTATAAGGAGTTATTTTTCAAAAGTTGGATAAAGAGATAAAATTCTTGATTGTTCTTTTTATTTCTAAGTATGTGTAATACTGTGAAAACTACAACTTTAAAAAAAAAAGTAATTTCTACAAGGAATATAACTAGTCACATAGGGCAAGATATCTTTAGTCAGCCAATGCTAGTCACTTAGGCATTAAACCTTTACTAATCCATTACGTATTGTTTCCTAGACTATCTTACGGTGTATGGTAATTTGAAGAAATGTACTGCAAAAGATTTAAATACTGTATATTTAAACCCTAAATGAATATGGGTATAAAAAATTACCTAAGTATTTCACTAAAGGGAAAAGAATCTGTAATTATACATTTAAAGTAACTGCACATTTTAATCACTATAGATAAATGAACTGCAAAAAAGACGAGACTCACTTCTATTACAGACATATCAATACACCGCATAAATTGTAATACTCCAGATTTATTCCAATTATATTTATTCTGCTTGACATAAATATACACAGACGGAATACCTATCATGTCTTGGAAAGGCTTTCTTTGAATATGTATTTGCATGTTTATGACAGTATTATTGCAAAAATTTCACCATTTGGGTTGTTTTCAATACTGAGACGTTACTGAACTATGCCTTCTCACTGCTTTTAAAAATGCTGCTCCTTTTCTTAAAATGCTGGAATTCCCCTCGACTCTCTAAAAGCATCTTTCTTTGGGTAAGACTTTTCATAAGACATGAGTTGCCGCTTTAGTAGTGCAGCAAATGAAGAATCTTAATAGAAGTCCTCACATGAGGTAGAAGTTAGAGATCCATTGAGAACATCATATTATTATCTGCATTTTAAGAGCATGAGAAATCTCAGCTTTCACCCTCCCCACAACACAGACAAACAAACTCTGAAATACAATAAAGCTACTAGATAGTTATTAGCAAATTTGCTATGAAATGCCTTAAGAATGACAAAATTATTTTTGGATTTATCAATCATCACTAAATATTGTTATCATCACTGAAAGATTAGGATATCTAAATTGAACTGCTACCAGTATACTATATTATGTTATATTTGCAGTATTTTAACTTACATATTTTTCAATTGTCTTTTGTTTCTGGCATCTATATGTTTAGAACTAACAAATATTGAACAGGAGACAAATTATGATAAATGATGTCTTTCTCAAGATGAAATCTCTCTGGACGGGAAATAGCGCTGCATATTCTACTGATTTTATTCCTCCCCAGCATCCACTGCAGTATTTTTTCAAACTCATAGTAACTTGGTTGGTAAATTATGGGAAATTAGTTCATGCTTAATATATATTGCTGTAGGGATTCATATTCAAAGATTAAATGGCAGGTGGACAAACCTAATAAAAACAAGTGGGATTAAAATGTTGGGGGAACAGGTAGTGCAATTTACTGTCGCCTAATGATAAAGACTACTAGCCGAAGAAAAAAGGCACTTAAAAATATAATAGAGAAATAAATTGTCCTAAGGCTCCAAGAATCAGAACTATACAGCAAAATGCAGAACTGTAGACTGAAAATTGTAGAGCCCCTGTTGAAAATTAATACATTTGGTTCAGAAACCCACCGAACAACAGTATACGTGGTACTGCGGGTAAAGCCACACAAAACAGCACTCTATCTGAATACCGTTAAATAGAGGAGACTCGGCCGGAAGGATGAGACAATGACATTTTTAAACAACTGTTGATGGCATGTCACTTGGTTCACACTGCCATCACTAAGGCACAAATGACAACCTCACAGGTCAGAGTTCCAAAGCAGAGGTCTGGCAACTAAGACACAGATGGAATAGAAACATCCAGACTGTTGACGCTAAGAGTTTACAACCCTGGGTCCAAATGTCAGCCTGGCTTCAACCTACATCAATGCAATACAATGCCCGTATTCACATCAGCCACGATGTGTCTAAATTTAAATAGGGACTCTTAATCTTCCAACAGACTATCCTTTGATTGGCTTCTTTACCCAAGTGGTCTGCCACAATTAGTGTTCTAGGTCACAACATCTATGTAAAGAATTTAAAAATCACAATAATGTGACATTAATGAGTCTCCCATAATATTGAGTATGCTTTTTCAAAATAAAAAGTACTTTTATGCAAGACTTCACATATTTTCTTAAAGAACATATTTACCTCAACAAGCTGATTCTTCATAGCTAAGTTATAAATCAAAGACCGTATCCTGTGTGAGGATAAATTTATGAGATCACTGTGGTTCCCAGAAGTTTTATTTCTGTCAAAGGTTGGAAAAAGTGACTCACTAACGTTACACTAATTTCCACAGCAGTGGGCCGTGTGTCTGTGAAGAGAGGCCCGGTGTGAAATGCATTCAGTCAGACTGGCTGATGGTCATTCCAGTGAGCAGGAAGGGAAGAGGTTCAACCAATCCATGTTGCTTTGGAAATCAGAAACATCCAAGGTCAGTACCTCTATACAGTTTCCTGAGTAACCACAGACACTTCACCAAAATTATCTGATTACTATAAAATAAAGCAATTTACTAGTTTCATTGTCTCCATTTTTCCCTTCCCATTAAATAGAAAAATAGGGGTGCACCGGCTGATAGTTGCACAGTACGTATTATTACCATGGCAACAGTTTACTTAATTAATGTGCCCAATATACAATACCATATCTCTGTTCTGCTCTTCATTTGTTATTTTCATCTGATTTCAACCCAACAGCTATCACTTGCATTCTTCATTATCATAGTTTAAAATAAGTCACAGGAAAGAAAAGCCTCCTTTTGAGGGGTGAGCATTTAGATGACTTGACACATTTGCACCTGGACTTGATCAAGTCAGCAAATGGTTCTGCACGATTACCAAGAGTCTCATCACATCCACTTCCCTGCTTCATTTAGAGCCCAGACAAAACACGATGGAACAAAAATGAGAAATCCCACACACTGACTAAAGAAATTCTACTATTGCGATGCATACAGTTTCCTGCCGAGCACTGGTTCAAGGGATAATACTTCTAATAGACAAATGCCTTTTATTTTGAGAATCCATGTGTCATAAAATGACCTTGCAGGACCAACGAAAATGATGGATTCGGAGAATGCAAAAGAATCTTCAATATTTATTTGCAGGCTGTACTCCTCACCTTTTTGATCCTCAAAGCAATGAAAGCTGCACACATAAACAAATCGCTTTTTTACAGATTGAAATTCACATAAATTGGAAATGGCTCAAAATTACCAAATAAAATCTGCCTGGACTCTATTTGTAGGATTTGCAGGATCATCTAACTCGAAAAGCCGAATACTGCATACAACATTTATACGTTTATCAACAGCGTGCGCTTTATCAACAGATACACATACACACACAAATGTAAGTGGATACAGAGATATACGTAGTTCTGTTAGTAATTCGGGGTGTATAAATATGTATGTACTATACATACGTTGTTCTATACAGCATTTTTATTTCTAAAAAGGAGTCTTTACTTGCCTAATAGTACCATGTATTTTACTCCTTGGTTGTCTTTCAGTGTATTAAAAATAGTCCATTTAATGACATCATTCTTATTATTTTCACAGCATCTTTCAACACATTCTCATACTGTGACACAGTGTTCGAATCTCAGGGCAGGTATCATAATACTATCTGCATTTTACAAATGGCAATAATGAAGCTCAGATAGTATAACTGACTAGGGCGGAACAGGGGTCTAGATTATGGTGGCCAGGCTACCGTTTCTCCCCTTCTCTCCTGTTGTTCTGCATCAAAGATGTGCTGTGAGCATTAACAATGCAACTGGTATTACTTACATTACCCTAGGGTTTCAACATGGTACTAACACAATCCAGTTAGCAAAGTCAGTATCAGGACATCACTGTCTATGGAAATTCTCACTCAACCCTGCTCTCTTACTTCTTTTCTCTTATGGACCAAAATGAGGAATTCCACATAGTCAAAAGGCCATGTTCAAACTCTCACTTCAGCATTATCGTCATCGTAACTCTTCTGATGCTTATTTAATTAGTGTAACTCCTGCGGTTACAGACTAATACAGGCTGTGGAAGGATTGACTTCTGCTCACCAGGTGGTTTCACCACTTCATGGAAATCACCTGTAGCACCTTTAATCACCTTAGTCAACTACATATTTAGTGCTGAGCTTCCATGCCTGAAAAATGGCCTATTAAAACTTGGCAATGAGGCATTGGTTATACGTTGTCAATTTTTCATATACGTGCATATGGATTAAAATGCAGTGAAGTTATCTTTATTATCTATAAAATAACTGTGCGATGCCCAGATGTTTTCATAAAAACATTCTTAAGGTAACAGCAATAGTATACTGTTAATACTAGCTGCATTTTTTAAAATTTTATAAAGCACCTTTTTAGGAAAATGGGAGAAATGTTTCATGTTATCCACATACTAAACACCTCAAATGCTTTTAATAAAATCTATGTGAAAAGTGTTCTTTCATCATCTTCACAGAATCCTTAGATGAGAACCCTTAATTAACAAAAGAAAAAAGGAAAAGTTTTTAAAGATTTAGTGGAAATGTTAATGTTAATTATATCTCTTTTATCTAGATTGATGAGTGTAATTCATTATTCACTACTCTTCTGGACAGATGAGTTAAATTACAGTTGATACAAAACACTGCTAATAGTTTATTTGATGACATTACTTTAAGCTTAAAAATAACCACACTTCAAATTAAGAGAGAACACACAGATTTGTAAAGTGTTTTTCTTGCTCAACATTTTTTTGGTATGATCAAGCCCAAACCATTTTGACTGTCTTATTTTGGATATGCTTCTGCTAATTATCTTTTGTAATTATTTCACTTTTTGAAGTATTACTTTGTAGTTTCAAAGTACTAGAATATGAAAACCTCTGAAACCAAACAGCTTACTCTAGATAATTTACATCCTACTTTTTATTAAGAGGGACATTTTTGTAAATTTTACTTAAAATCTAAAGTGATGAAGCTTAATGACAGTTTAATAAAATGCAGTAAAAATGAAAAGATTTCTTAAGAGCAAGTCATCATGATGATACTCATCTGCTAGCACTAAAGAATTTTTCCACAAGAGTATTTGAAGAAAATTCAAATTTTAAGAAAAATAAAAAACATGATTTTATTAAAAGTGGATTATTTTTAAGAAGAAACTTCTAAAGCTTTATCAAATAGTCCTTTAACTATACCCTTTAATGAACTGCACAAATGATCAAACATATGGATATCATTTCCCTTGTCCGACACGTGGGTAAGAGTTACAGGAAATATCATTAGCGAAATGTGTTGCAGATTTGATTACACCTCCTAACATTTGAAAAATAGTTTGATGTGTATTATAAATGCAACATGTGCCACATTCCTAATTATTACTCAACTCCACATCTTCTTTCTCATATCTTTTGAATATGTTGAAGCGATAATAATGTTCAGATGAAACACACACATGCACCCCCCAACACCTACATAAACACACACACACACACATCCCAAAGAAAATAATTTATACATTGGCTTTTTTAAGGGTAATGAAAGAGCTGGGAGAGTTGCTGGCCAGTCTCCTGGGTGAGGACAGGTGCCAGTTGGGGAGTTCTTCTAGGGGGTCAGCCTCACCAGGCAACCAGCCTTCTGCGCTCTCAGCAGGAGGGTGCGGGGCCGAGTAGACTTACAGAATGATTTTACATTCTCATTGGTAACTTTTTATTTTCTAGACATTATTAAGTTAAGATCAATTTCACAGTAGGCTCTTTCACGTGATTATCAGAAACACTAGAGGATTCAAATGGTAGGAGGGAGGAAGGGAAAGAAGGAAAGGAGGGGATGGAGGGGGTGAGGGAGGGAAAGGGAGGGATGGAGGGAGGAAAAGCTACCTTTGCTTTCACCACTACCCAAATACGAAGAAGGCTGGAAAAGAAGGCCATCCATCTCCTTAGGGGATTCCCTCAGGGCCTAAGAATTCCTGATCTCTTCCATATGCCTTCCCCACAAGAGATCAACAGTTGGACCACTGTTCCATGAACTGCATGGAATGCCAAACATTTTTTAAAAGTTTTAGAATTATCACGACGCACGCTGTAGTATATGGGTATTGAAATCACAGACAGACACAGCCTTGTCCAATACAGAAGAGAAAAACTTATTTACATGTGATGTCTTTGAATCACGAACAGCATCAGAAGACCAGGCCTTCAAGGTTCCAATATCCTCTAACTTTGTTCTTCCTCAGATTGCATTAGGGCTGGCCCCCTGAGTGCCTGTCATCACGGACTAAACTCAGCCCTCTGTGCCTCCATTGTTAGCTTCACAGCTACCTGCAGACTTGCTGGAACTCTGGAAATACTTCCAGGGTCAACTCTTCTGCTCACAAGCTTCTTCTCTCTCCAGGCTACCCACTTCCGGTGTCTTCACATACACCTGCCATCTCCTCCATTTAATAGCCTCTATTTCTCATGAAGCTTTAATTTACATAGTATACTTTTATACTGACCATGGCTATATCAGCTATACGTCAATTATGTTAAATGTCCTCAAAAGCAGTAATTTTGTCCCAGTAATTTTAACACTTTTTTTTTTTTATTTTTAGAGAGAGGGGAAGGGAGGGAGAAAGAGAGGGAAACAAACATCAATGTGTGGTTGTCTCTCACGTGTCCCACGCTGGGGACCTGGCCTGCAACCCAGGCGTGTGCCCTGACTAGGAATCAAACTGGCGACCCTTTGTTTGGCAGTCCGTGCTCAATCCACTGAGCTACACCAGCCAGGGCACACTTTTTGATGACCTAGAAAGACCCATCCTGAACTTTGCTCACTTTTTAATTAGGGTTTGAAGAAATATCATTGTTGTTATTTTTCTTTTTTCTCTACCCTTCATCAAACACATGCATACACACACATAAATCAAAAGAAAATAATTTCTCAATTTCAGATGGGAAAACAAATTATACAAAATTAACGTCTGATAACACAGTAAAGTATGTTAAAGATATAAACAGAAACATGATTTACAGTCTAAATGCCAATCAGAGACTACAGCGTGAAAAAACGTTTCACAGCTTATGAAAATATTTCCTATTCCAAATATTAGTACGCATAGCATGGTTGTAAGGGTTATAACTCCTTTACCCAGTCCAAAAAAACACATGTTTATGTATTTATTGTTATCTATAAACAACTTAAAGGAAATTTATTGATGTTTTTCAAATCTGTAACTATTTTTCCAGCTTTACTGAGATATAATTGACAAATAAAATCTTAATTTTTTTTTAAAGAAACAAAATTAGCTTTGGCTGCTGTGGCTCAGTGGACTGAGTGCTGGCCTGAGAACCAAAGGGTTGCCAGTTCAATTCCCAGTTAGGGTACATGCCTGGGTTGTGGGCCAGGTCTCCAGTAGGGGGCATGCAATAGGCAACCATACACTGATGTTTCTCCCTCTCTCTTTCTCCTTCCCTTTCCCTCTCTCTAAAAATAAATCAAATCTATTTTAAAAAAGAAACAAAATATTAAAATGAAGAGGCTATGGGTAATAGGACTATGAGTGACTTTTATCTTCTATTCTATATATTTCAAGAGTTTCCAAATTCTTTAGAATAAACATGTATTAGTCCATGGATAGATAATAAAGTCCTTAACATACTCACCTGAACTCACTGGCCCTCAATCTGCCCAGACCCTCTCTGTGTCACAATCCCCATGACTTCCATCCATTTCCTTTCAGAAGCTTGGAACCCGTCCTGCCTCTGAACTGCCAGGGCTGCTGTTGCCTCAGGCGGCAAGGGCCCCTCCTCCTCCATCCTCACTGGTGGAATTCCTTCCTGCGCCTTCAGCTCAGCCAGGACTTGGCTTCCCAAGGAGGCTCTTTCCACACTTCCCAGAGCTGATAAAAGCCCTGATAAAGATACTGCATTGTCCTCCTCTTCTCTGGGGCAGCATTATTGCAATGTACGCTTGTGGATTAATCGATTACTCTTTTATTTATCTAAACCAGAAGCTCCCCTAGGCTCTGTTTCGCTCCACATCGTATCTCCAGTACTTGGCCTGTAGTAGGCACTCAGTATTTGTTCACCAAATGGAGTAAATGCCATTCTAAGGTTAGATCTTAAAATAGCTATGAGATTTATGTGTTTACTACGTGGCTCTTGGACAAATTTGAGGTTAGAAAACTGTTAATGACACAAATGCATTATATATAATGGTTTCCCCGGCAATCTGACAAATACATGAAATACAAAGGCACATATCAAAAACTGTCTCCCGTTCCGACATTATTGCAAGTGAATAAAGAGAATGTCGCATGACTACAATGTACATACTAAAGAAATTTCATTTGTTGAGACATTTCTGCTCATTAATCCTGATAAAAACTATTAAATATTCTCTGTAGCTCAGACAAAGCAGCTAACTACTGGTATAAATCTTCATAAGCTTCTAAAAGGACTTAAAGGACATAATAAACACTACTTATAAGACATACACATGATTTGAGGTTGGCTCAGTTTGGGTGTCCAATTAAAATTATTGCTAAGTGCACTGTGGCTGTGCCCCCAGGGACTGACTTCTGGAACTCCAATTCAATGGCCCTGCTCTTTTCTTCCGCTGTAAAAGTACACCCTTTTAAACATAAAATCAGGCTCGCTTGCTTAAAAAAAAAAGCACTAAACTATATGTTTTAATTTGCCATCTGCAAGAACCTAAACTTCATTATTACAAATGTGCAAACAAAGCAAGGAAACTAACAACATTCAATGCAAAAAGAAAAAAAAAGTGTCCTCAGAGAAATGAGCATTAATATACAGTTGTCAACTCTTGATCATCCATTTCTTAGATTATCTACTTTGTTAATCTTCTGAAAGAAATTTGAAATTGCGTGTGGGCTTTCTGCAACCCATTTGCTGAGCTCTGTACTTCCTCCAGTTAGTTTATGAGATTTAAGGATACCAATTAAATATTAATCAAAGGAAAGGAAGTATCAGAAAGTGGATAATATAATAACAGCATCCACATTCGTTCACATATATTAAGACCTATACAGAGCATCAAGTTAAATATGTTTGAAAGTTTTGTATTACCTCAGTTTAAAATTTTACACCCTATTGATCTTTAGTCCATCAGCACATGGAGTTGAACAAAGGCCACACATGTGTTTCTCACATTTACCAAACTGTCCACCTCTCCCTTCCAGCTTCATACTGTTTTCTTTGGTTCTTTGCAAATAATGAAAATTAACATTCCACCATTCCATTTATCATATCAATTCCTATCTACACATGCATTCCCCCTTTGGCCCAGTAATCTCACTTCTAGGATGGTATTCTGAGACACATCACCATGATTTTAAAACAATGCATGCACATTGTTTATAAAAGCAAAATCCTGTAGGTCATTCTCCATTGGTCTCTGCTTGTATTTACCTGTTAACTCCCACAGCAATTACTGACAGTATCACTATTCCAGAAGATTAACCCACCCCTTATTTTCTTGATAAAACTGAGGCCATCGGTTTGAGCTTCCAATACTTTGTTTCTTTCAACCCCAATATCTCACCCTTCTGTTTTAGCCTTTTTCTATCACACACTCCCCCCCACACGCAAATCATTCCTAGTTGGGGGATGATTAGAGATGAATATGGTTGGAAAAAATAGGTAGTGCTAATTCCTCTACCTAGGATAGTGAGTCATCAATTCAAAATGTCTAAAATTTAAGAATTAATTACCAAAAGAATTAAGTAAAAGACAAAAGTGATTATCTCAATGAAAGGAGAAGAGAAGATGGTGACGATTTTTCTGAGTAAAATATTTGACTTTTTAAACTATGTTATAACTTGAAAAATAATCCTTTTCTTTAACAAAAATTAACCTTATTAGGTCCTCTGTTTCCCTAATATTTAAGGATAGAGTCTTGAGAGAAAGTTGACAAGAAACTTTTTTTCCCCACTATAACCCATTGGCTAGGTCTGCTGGGATGGGCGGAGGGAATGAAAGCCAGCACAGAAACTCTTCAGGGAGCTCCTCTCCATAGATTCTGAAGGTTTCAGAGATAACAGGAATCTGGGAGGAAAGGATGAATGTGTTTTGTCTGAAATTTTCCCCCAGAGATTTCTGAGAGATTCCCCTGAGTTAAGAACGTTTACCCTATAGTGAGCAAATTTTTCATATAAAGTTCACAGGTTTGTCTCTGCAGCTCAAAGCAAAAGGATGGCCCTAGTCTAAGTAGGTATTTTTGTTTCTTTCACCTTCTTCCTCAAAAAAAAGGAAAAAATCAAAATCTGACCATCCTATAAAAACAATATAAAAATGTTTCTTTACATGATGGTACATTGATCCCATTAAATAACATATCTTAACCTTTTGCTTTTAGAGGCTATAAAAAGTACCTAGTAAATTCTGAATTCAGAAACTTGGTAGTAAATATTGTCACTTACCGTGACTTCCGTCTCACTCGGGGCTTCCGTCTCACTCGGGACGACTATATCAGTCCATGCGTTACAGTGTAAAACTGAGAGCCACCCGGGTCCTACATGCCTCCCCGTCCCCCCTCCCACTCCAGTCCCACCCCAGAGAAGCGTGGACTCTGAAAAGCCTGCAGCACTGTGGTTACCTCTTCCAGGCACAGAAACTCACACAGAAAATTCAGAATCTGTTCCACTGCAATGAGCAAAAGAGCTCCTTTACTGATATGTACTAGGCGGATGCTTAAAGAAGAATCACTGCACCAGATGAAAACGACCGGATTGCTTGCACTTTCCAACCGAAGTGTGAACCGAGGGCAAGGGAAGAGAGCAGTTGTGCAGGAAGAACACAGGAACCTACAGGGTGAGAGAAGGCAGGAGACACCATGAGGCTGTGACAAAGACCACTGATGCCCTGCTCTGGTTTTGGGGTGGTGTTGTCATGGTCGTTTTGAGAGAGGGGGGAAATGGAGGGAGAAAGAGAGGGAGAGAAGCATCGGTGATCAATCGGTTGCCTCTCACAAATGCCCCGACCCAGGACGGAATCCACAACCCACGCAAGTGCCCGGACCTGGAATCCTACCAGTGACCTCTCACTCTGCCAGACAAGGCCCAACCAACCAAGTCACATGGGTCAGGGCTCCCTTCTCTGTTTTTCCCAAGGGCAGCATCCCCACAACCTCACCTAAAGTAACTACCGGACAAAAGGGTCAAGGTATTGACCAGCCAACAGGAGTAACCTTGAGGCGTGATGACTGAGAAACCACATCGGGTCCTTCCCCATTTTGCAGTGGGAGGAGAGAAGGACAGACAAGAAATCCTCTGAGGGAGCAACTGGACATAGGTGACTTTGTAGGAGCGTGGTAGCAGTGTGGGTAACGTCACTGCCCTAATCACTTAGAATATTACACTGGTCACCAAGAATTACCTGATTTGTTATCATTCTTTTCCTGAACATTTAGGCTGCTTCCTTTTATACATCTGAAGCTTACACTGGAAGTAGCTTTCATTGCATTGTTGAAAGCATGATCTATGGTTTGACAGGTCCCCTTTTCTTAAATATTATTTCAACCATCAGTTCTCATGTCAGTGTTTAAGTATGAAGGTTGTATTAGGAGATTAAATTAGCTTTAAATGTAAGATACCCAGAGGAAAAGAAAAAAATTAGACTCACAATTAGTACTATTTTTGAACACGTGAACATGAGCAGTTCCTAATAGTCTGAAATTTGACAAGAACACTGCAATTCCTTTTTTTTTTTAAGTTTAGGAGTACCCTAATGGCATTGGTGCAAAGAAATAAATGCAGAATAAACACAATACAATATTCATCTATTTTTGGTCTCCATACTGAATATCAAAATTTTCTAAATAGAGGGTTTCAAAATAGCTGCATGTTGTAGTGTCGTCTTTTAAAATGCTTCCTCGACAAACTAGTCTCAGAAGTCAGTCCGCTGATATTCAACACCGAGCTGTGGCAACGGCATGGTCTGGTTTATTTCTTACCTATTTTCATAACTGCTTTCACTTAGAAAGGGGCATTTATTCTCCTTTCAAAACTTTGATCTCTCTTCCAGAGAAACATCACTCTAGGTTTTTATGCTAGCCTCCTTTCCACACAGTAAGAGAGAAGGTGATGTAGTAGATTTGGAAGGCAAATCCTGGTCCCAATCCTGTTCTCACTACTTACCAGCTGTAAGACCTTAGGTGGACCACCCAGCCTTTCTGGATCTCCCTGCGTTTTTAAATGAAGCTAATAACATCTGTCTTAGAGAATTGGCTGAGCACATACATAAAGCATTCCCTCACTGGGCACAGCTGGTTGCTGGTAGTGACCTGAGTGGGCTACACCATGGTAACCATCCGTCACAATATGAAGACGCCATACTTCAATCTCTATTTACTTTGTCATGTACACAGACAGGTACATCATGTTCAAAGACAATATATCTATGGCATAAACCTCCAAGGAAGGAAAAGTGGGAGGAGGGCTAAACAATGTGTAACAGGAGGTGTCAAAAATCTTTACTTTGTTTACTTTGCATCTTTGTGGAAACTCTCAGAGTCTTATTGGCCAGTTACATTATGTGGCCCTGGATGGAAAAAAAAAAAAAAAAAAAAAACAGTGGGTAAAAAATCTACAGAAAAGGGGAGTGTACCTTATGCATACGGAGAATGGCATGTTTGCAAAGCTAAGTTTACTTAGAGAATTAACGTAGTTCTATGCCTCTTTTTGGCATTAGGAACAGGAAGTGGTAGACTTTCTTTACACTTCCTAGAAAGAAAGCTTTGTTCTAATCCTTCCGCAGGTGAGCCTGGGAACTCTGAGGGATGATAGCCGTGTACAGAAATCTCGCCTCCAACACAAGGGTGAAGAAATGCATTAAGTGAACCACAGCAAAACCACAGATGCCATTAATCACTGACCTGGCACACCCTCAAAAGGAGAACACCTGGTGCATTTCAGCAGCAGGCAGGTGTCATTCATTACACCTCACAACTCTTGCATCGGGCTAGGCATTGGCTACAATATTTACATTCAACCCGTTTGTGTCTATTCTTGTGAAATTGACACAGATTGTAATTAAAAAGCAAACAATCCATTTAAAATGATATAACAGAACTTTTCAGGTAAAAACCTCAGAGCAAAACAGGAACGACCATAGGCAAAGTTTTAACTTCCTTTACTTTCTGTCTCTGAAGAAACACAAAGTACTCGAAAGAATCCTTTCTACTCCTCTCCACATTAGGAAATGGATTTATATCATATGGATTTTAGAAACAGGAAGAAAGATGAGCTACCCATTGCCCTGCCTCACCATGAATTTCATAACCCTATACTTTCAAACGAGACAGTGAACACCATACACCTTCCTAATCCTTTATGCTACAGAGCACTTTTCAAATTATGCAAATAGAATATGAGTATCCCTCCCAAGGTAATCGATGTTAGTAAGACGTTCTGCAATCAAGTAAATTTAGGAAAGTATGAAAACAAGGTTAAAGAAGCTAGTTTAAGGCAGGATCTCAATGAGACTTTCTTTCACAGGCAAATGGTCACTGTAAATCCCTAACAGGTGATTATTGCATGGCATTTCCAAACCCGTCAGACAATTCTTAACGAAATATCTCTTCTTACCTTAAAGAACATCTGGGGAACTGCTGCTCCAGACCAGTAGTTCTCAAAGGGTGGTCCCCCGCTCCCCCGCCCAGAGCATCACGTTCAGGTTTCTTCCCAAACCTGCTCAATCAGCAGCACTGGGGGTTCGGCCCAGCAAGCTTTATAAAGAAGCTCTACAGGTGATTCTGATAGATGCTCCAGTTGGACAACCACGGATCCACCTAAACCATCCTCTGCAAAAGTGAACCATGATTTCTACAAGTATCTTAGAAAAGAAAGGGCTTTCAAATTACCATGGATCTTTAATAATGGGCAGTTTTTAAAGGTATATCATATTTCTTCTTTCCTTATCCAAACCTACTTTGATTGAAAAAACACCTACTCTTTTACAAATGATTGTATATACAATGTTCTTATTCGTTCTCTTGTTATTTAACTGTACCTCTTAGCATGGCAAAATTCCTAATGCTTATTAAAGAAAATAAGTATCTAGTCTTCTTGTATATGAATAAGAGTGAAAATAGCACTTATTATTACACGATCCAGATTTCCCATGTGACTTTGGTAGACAGCAGAAGTAAAAACATGTCAATATATTTCAACAACATTTGTCTACGAAGTAACTAAAGTAGTAAAATTTACAGAAGCAGAATATAGAATGGTGGGGAAGCTAGGTTTTTAATGGTCACAGAGTTTGAGTTTTGCAAGATAAAGAAGTTCTAGAAGTCTGTTGCACAATGGGAATATCAATAACACAACTGAACTGTACACTTAAACATTTACGATGTAAATTTAATGTCATATGATTTTAATCACAATTAAAAATTAAAATATGTCTCTCTTTAGCTCATACAGTGATACCAAACCACTGCAGTACTCCCAACTGTTGGAAACATTATTTCAATATCTATATACTCCACCCAAGAACTACAGCATTGAAGGAAAGATACTTAGTTCATTGGGGCATAATATAAAATTATTTTCAAAATAAGGAGCATGATTAAAAAGTGAAGAGCACAGCACTGAGGGCCTAAACTCTAATTTTTTGTTAGAAAAGCCAATTTTAAAACCCTTAGTGTGAATAAAGGAAGCATTGCCTTGTCTAAATTTATTCCATCAGCTACTACAGAAGTCTAGGCACTGGGTTTGCCAATCGCTGGGGAAACAAAGACGGCAAGTATATTATTCCTGCCCTTAGCAACCTCAGAGTACATTGGAAAGATACTTGCAAAAAAATACTCACAAAGTTTTCCCTAAAAAATCCCACACAGTTGAACAACTACTTAAAAAAAAAAGGTGAAAGACAATAAGAAAACTGAATATTAAAAAACATTTAACAATATTTTTTTTGTCAATACACACTTTCACAGTACTGCTAAAATTCACCATTTAGGTTCTGGGAATCTGAATATTTTAAGATCAAGCTCAGGTTTGGATTTGAGGAATTGGGCTATAGTAAGGACACCTGGGTTTAGTCTGAATAGACAAGATTTTTGAGAAGCAAGAGCATTTATTATAAGCTTTTAATACCTCCAATATAATCTCACATTTCTCTACCAGTATTCACATTTCTGTCTGTATAATGCCCAACAGTTTATAAAGCACTCTCCTTGGCATTATCTCATTTGATCCTTACAACTCTTAATAAGGCTGGCAGATATTATCGTCATCATTTTGAACATAAAGATGCTGAAACAGAGGGAGACGAAGGGACTTGCTAATGGTCACCAGGCTATTACTTGCAAAACCAGCACTAAAAACCAGGCTTTATTTTCACTACACTAGTTCATTTGTCAATTTCTTCACTTACAGTAAAATTATAAAGCAACCTTTGCAAAGTATCATAATGTAACTAATAATTAACAAAACAAATCATGTCCTTAGGGGTTGGAATAAGGTTATAGGAGATGTCATGGGGAAAGATTTATGAGGAAAACCTCCCTCCCTCTAGTTCTCTTCCCGCCAGTCATGATGTCATGTTACGTCATCACTTCTGGTATCTGAATGACTACTTCGGAAGCACTGATTCAAATCTTTATTCCCTTTAAAAATATTGAAATGAAGGGTGTTACTTGTATGAGACAGAATATAGTAGACATACAATATAAATTCTTGCTTGCGAGCTACCTAAGAAGTTAGCCAGGGGGAAAAAAGGGTAAGCTGGAAAGAAATAAGAGCCACCTGCCCAAAAAGTTCCCAAGTAGGCAGCAGGCTAATGATGGAATGTCAGCCCAGAGAGTGGGCTGCCCCAGGCACTCACAAAGGAAGGTATCAAGAGCCAGCCACTCTGGTGGCTCCAGAGACTCTGTCCACCCTTAGCTCTATGACCTGCCATCCCCACCCCATACAGGCTCCTCTTCAGAGGAGTCTTCACTACTAGGTATTCTGTGGCTGGAGTGCACTTCTAGGAGATTCTCATCCTGTGCCATCCCCTAGAACCATCCCCCAATATGGGCCCATGCATGCGTGTGTGCGCGCGCGCGCACACACACACACACACTTTTTTCCTAAGTTCAAAGTGTAAAGATCAATAAAATTGCTAGTGAAAAAGCCAAAGCTTCGGGTATTTTTTAGGCATGGTCCTGACTAACTTCAGAGTAAAAAGGTCTCTGACATCAAAGGTAAAAAGGACCCTAGTTTGTTTATTTGACATTTTCACATCCCAGAATGAGAAAGTGTAAGCACAGAGTTCGGTCTGGGGCCAGGAAGAAACGTGAGGGCTCACCTTCTCATCTTTCCTGGGCTGGCGCTCCACACCTTCCTTAGTTCTTGTTTGGCTAAAGGTAAATGTTTTCATCTTGGTAGCTACAAACAAACTGAAGTACTTAAAAATTTCCCTAGCTGTTACAGGCTGGATTGCATCCCCTACTCCACCTACCCCTCAAAAAAAACTCCTATGTTGAAGCCCTAACCCCTCCTACTTGAGAATATGACATTTGGAGACAGCACCTCTTGAGAAGTGATTAAGTGACAATGAGGCCAGTAGGGTACAGCCTAATCCAATAAGACTGCTGTCCCTATAGAGAGGAAATTGGGACTCACAGACACCAGGGTTACATGCACAGAAAAAGTGGCCATGTGAGCGAGGGTGCAGTGGGAAGGTGGTCATCTCCAAGTCAAGGAGAAAGGCCTTCGCAGAAACAGAACCTGCCCACACCTTGATCTTGGACTTCCAGCCTCCAGATCTGTGAGAAAATAGATTTCTGTTACTTACGCTCCTCAGTGTGGGGTTTTGTTATGGCAACACTAGCAAGCTAATATAATACACTAACTGAATCCCGCACTTCCACTTAAGTCATGTTTGAGGTCTGTTGGTTTCTCGTTTGCTAACCAGTCAAACAGTGTTGTAAAGAATGAAGCTCTTCTCATTTCTATGTCTCATAACATTGTGTAATGCTTAAAACAAAAGGAACCTTTAGTGCCTGTTGCAAATGTGCACCTACTAGGATCAATGACAAAAGAAACATTTCATGTACCCAATTAAGGTCTTCAATGAACCATTTTTAGAAAAATAACCATTAAGAACTTTAAAATAGTCTTTCCTCCCAATGAGATGAAAACAGTTGCAATGTATCAGCACATCCGTTCCCAACCTGTCAGCACTGGCAGACAGGTCAGTCCGCAATCAGGAGGGGCTTTCAGTTTTGAAGTGGGACTTGTAATATTCCTCAGCATTTTGCCCGATTTAAATGCTCAAATTCACAAGGCTTGAACACACAATCAAAATTTGTGAATACGTGAGCTTGGGTTGAACTTTCCCCTGGGTTCAACCCCAAATCCCTACTAATTCCCCACACAACATTTTCCTCTTAGTCCTTACACAGTCTGTGATAAGACTTAATTTGTGATGTAATACTGGTCAATTGAAGTACTCTGACAGGAAAACATTATATCAAAATTAAAATTAGTTGCTTTATAAATACTCATTTCCAATAACATTTATTCAGGAAATTTCAGGAACAGTGGCTTTATTTTTTTATATTTATTAAAGAGACATTTTATACATTAATACGCATAGTATAAAGCCACGGACCATTTGTAAGCAAAAGAAGTGCCAATGAACTAAGTTGAAATTTCTGAGGTCAGGTGCTACTCGTTAATAGTTTTCAAATGAAAATAATCTTCCTGAGGGAATTTGTTTCAGGCTCCTAAAAAAAATGCCTGGTATATGGTAAGCACTCAATATATACAGTTGAATAAATGAATGCATATAGTCATACTATAAATATTTTATAATGAAATCTCCACACAGCATAGGATCATTATAGCATAGAATTCTATGTTTTGATACTTAAAATGCTATTTTTGTACTGAATGTAAAAGGATATATGAGAGAAAGGCATAATCTATATTTATTTCCAGAACAAATTTCTCACATTCTCCCAAACCGAGGCACATTATTCCTTGGTTTCTGTGGACTGCTACCAGAATGAACACCGTAGAACCTGACCTAGTCCGTGTGTGGTAGATGATGGTTAAATGAATCAGTAAATACCTAGCTGAATCATTTTTCCAACTACCTCAAAGTTTTAAATTTCTTAAATAGAAGCTGGGTAAGGACAACTTCACATAGTTCCCTTGGGGGAAAAAAGAGGAAATCAGTCTCTTGATCTTAAAGGGAACATTATAAACAGGAATCCAAAGTATATACATTTTTGTGACAAACAGTAAAATCTTGACATGTAAAATACTTTTTTAACTTTCAGGCAAATACATTCTATCAGCTTAGTAGCACGGGACTGAGCCTGTTGTTAGGTATGAAATATTACTAATGCATTATATGTTCAACTTTTCTTAATATAGCTCTTAAAGTACAGTTCTGTTTACCTAGATAGGATTCAGACGATATTTTTGTAAAAATAACTTGAACTAAATTTCAGAGAGAGCGAAAAGTTTTTTCCTAGCCATAAGGAGACAATTTGCCTTTCTAGGGTACAGGTCATTCACATTTGGCTTTACAAGTTGTTTTTCAGGTCATAGCTTTATGAGACGTGGGTAAACCATTTTGCCCATTCCTTAAGCACTTTATCCTAAGTTTTCACAGGAATAAAGCCTACCACCTGTCTTTTTCTGGGTAATCAGGTAATAGCTTTTCCAAATTCTAATAAAAAGAAGTATAATTCTGTTTCTGCAGCTGGTTAATGCAAGTGCTCCTAAACTGCTGGTCTCTAGTGTGGAAATAAGTTGGATAAGTCTATGGGTCCGAACAGGCACCAAAGATCTGGATTCTGTGGTCCACTGCCTATTCAGGAATTCTCAGCTGTTAGCAGTGATGAAACAGACGATATTTAGAACCTCATTTACTGAATCGTTCACAGATATTGTAACCAAATAAGATCAGAAATAATTGTTGGAACTCCACTCTGATGATTTACATAAATTATTTAAGAATCTTCACAACCTGGTTCATTGTATTTCAACAATCTGTATTTTGAAAGACTTAAAAAAACAATGATTCCATTCTAATCACATCATTTAAACATTTTCTAACATATATATACATATATGTATATATACACACAGACAATAGATGACCTCATTCTTCGATTCCCTCTTAAAATTCACTGCTCAAAATCATTCACATTCATTGTTCTATAAATTATTTCTCAAAGAAAGTGACTATTGTTGGAATTTTTAAAAGGCAATTTCAAAGGTAATATAAATTCATATATCATGGTTAAAGCTCCACCCAGTTTTAATTTTCTTTATCTTATTCATTTGATAAATGTATAATTTAAAGAAAATTTACATGTTTTCAAAGCTGAGTTATTAAAATTATAACTTAATTATAATTACTGTATCATTCAAACTAGTCACATTTCAAATTTGAAACTAAGGTGCTCCAAAATGGCCTGGTTTATGTTATCCAATTTACCTTATTATCATCCAAAGAGTTGAGTTACTATTACTATCAGTTTTTTTTAATATCAGTTAAAAATTAATTCTAGCTTGATATTCAATAAATTACTATAATCCCATTGGCACAAATTAAACTTGATTTCAGAATTTATAAAACTTAAGAAGGAATGTCTGACTATTCATTAGTTATGTTTAGTGCAAGTAACTAAAAGAGTCAATTACCGATCTTCTGTGGTAGTTGGCAAGTCCTGGTTCTTTAATGGGAAAAGCACTGTTACTAAATTTTAAGTCTGTTGGGGAAAATTAGTAATTTGCCTTCCAGCATTACTAGTTCCCATTTTAACAATCAAATATCACTCAGAATACTTAAAGGGCGGGGATATTTCATTCATATTTCTTTTCAGAGTATATGAAACTGTATGCAAAATTAACACATATCTAACAATAAGATCTTCAGATTCACTCAAGCTCAAGACAAAAGTAACTAAAGTAAACATGTAAGTCACTCGTTTGAGCTTCCTGGAAAATGCTAACCATGGTTGGATCGCTTACTTATGTTGGTCTATTCCCAGGCTCCTGTTTTACTTGCTTCCAGATCGCTGGCGGAGTTCACACCCACCCCACTGCGGCTGGAGAGGCGGCCCCCGCGGTGCCACAGCTGCAATCCATTGGGGGTTCTCTGCGGGGCCCACCCGCTTCCGGAGGACAGAGCCAGACTCCTCGGACATCAGTCTGTCCAACAAGGGCTTCTGTATGCTCAGCAGGGAGAGCTTGCAGTGACCTCCCCAAAGGATGATGGCCCCCTCTCCAGTGTGGGTTCTGATGATGCCACCACTTGTCACACTGTGGTCCCGAGGCACACAGGTTAAGGAGGCTGCCTTGACACACTGTGATGGATCCGACAACAAAGCTGAGGTCCCCTTGGTCATGAACTCCCTACAGTCCTTTTCTGACCATGCTCGATGTGAGAGGCTAGATGTGCACCTTGTGGGTGGCTTCAGTGATGATGGGCAGTTGTCACAAAAACTTACTCATCAACTTCTTAGTGAATTTGACAGACAAGAAGACATTCACTGAGTGGTATTCCATGTGACAGAATTAAATGACCGGGAAGGAAACGAAAACCACTTTCCACTAATTGAAGGCATTGCTGTCAACATCAAAACTGCAGCGATGCAGAGAGACTCCTTCCGGGACGCGGTCAGGAGGAGCTGCGCGCTGCGGGAGCTTTTGCATACACTCTGAAGCTTTATTTGCTGTGCCTCAAGCCTCCATTTTTACCAAGGGCTTTAGGAATTACCTAAAATGTAATTTTCATGTCATAGATTTCTGAGTACTTTTACCTTAAGCTTTAGCGGTTTCTGAAAGTTATTATTCACTGTTTTCCAAGCAATACCGTGCCTTAGGAGATGGCAAGTGGGACAGGGAGACAAACAGATTTGATCATTAAATCAATCTGAAGGAACTTATCTGAGTTAAAAATTGGGTGGAAGAGAAGATAACATAGCGACATTCAAGGTCTACAGCTGAGTATATTTTTGCCCTAGCACTAAAGTTTCCTGCGGGGACACTTCCGTTCCAATAACACTCCAGGCCTCTCCTGCCCCCTGACCACCTAGGGAAGGAGAAACTATTATCAGAACAAGTGGATGATGGAGAAGGAATCAATCTTGCAAAACAAACTCTCCCTTTTTTATTGAATGAATTTGCTTTCTGTTTGCTTTTGGTCCACAGGAAAAAATGGCAGAGGCCTCTGGTTGTCCCGATGTGCCATTAACCACAGCGCCAGTCTATTAAATTCTGCTGGGAACTGGCAGCCAGCCCTTTCTACCTGAGATCTAAATGGAGATCTACAATCAGCTTTAATCTCTATTTGTTACTCTAATCTCCATTCATCTGTATTTTCTATCCCATTTCTCATATGGTCTCAAAACTACAGGAGCCAAGGAAAAAGAGAGTTACTGTCAACTCTCTAAGGTCCCCCAAAATATATGACACTGGGGGAGACGTCCCCTGGGATTCCATTTCCTGTTGAATAAACGCAAAAATAAATTTTAAAAAATGATGGATGTAAAATTATATGAAGGTGGGAAAGGCAGAAAGGGGTTCTAGATAGGAGACTCTGAAAGGGCTTCAGCGAGAAGTTTTAAGTAGAACTTGAAAGTATTTTGCATTTGAAAAGCAGTTTACAGAGAAGAGGAGGAAAAAATATTTTCAATGTGCAGAAATAAAATGATTTTTATTCTCTGTTAAGTGGGGTAAAAAAAAACAACACTTCGCTTTACAATGTATACTCTCTAACCTCCAGATAGAAATGTGATCTACATATCTATAAAGGTATACATAGAATATTATGCATGTGTTCATACGTGTAAACACTCAGAAAAAGCCCCGGTGGAAACACCAATTGAGCGGAAGAGGTAGCTGTGAGGGCTTTTAACCTTAGTCACACTTCTGGTGTCAGTGCACGCACAGCACACTTCTACCCAGTGGCACGGGCTCCTGTGCTACTTATTCAATGAAAAAGAGAGAGAGAGAAAAGCTGGAAAAAACAGAGAGGAGGAAGGGAGGGAGAATTACAAAGAGAAACACGTGACAATAGAATTACACTCGCCTTAACTTACTTCTTTATTTAGAAGACACTCTAGGACTGTAAAATGTCAATGGGACATTTTTATGACAATCAATATTCATTATATTGATAAATACAAAAGTAGAAATCAATACTCAAATTTTCAACTGATAGAATGAGAAACAAATGTCGTGTGGATGCCCACTTCTAAAATTATAGGCTTCATATGTCTGTGTTAATAAATCAAAATTTAATTGTATTGTCTTCTCACTGATAGAACCCTGACTGAGTCAATACTGCATTAGATTATTTCCTATGTTGTGACGTGCCTCCAATTATTCACCAAGTACACAGTCACTCAGAAAATAATATTGCTAACAAAAAGCAGCTTCTCTCTAGGGTAAAACATGTAATTCCAAACCTATCCTCACCCCGCTCCTTGTCTCTTTCAATGATAAAAAATGAACTTATTGCTGCCCTGGCTGGTGTAGCTTAGTGGATTGAGCACGGGCTGGGAACCAAAGGGTCCCGGTTCGATTCCCAGTCAGGGCACATGCCTGGGTTGCAGGCCAGGTCCCCAATGAGGGCCATGTGAGGAGCAACCATACATTCCTATTTCTCTCCCTCTCTGTCTCCCTCCCTTCTCCTCTCTCTAATAATAAATAAATAAAATCTTTAAAAAAAAATGAACTTATTCCATACACTTTGCAGATTTAATGGTCATCTTGTTTGTTTCCACTAAGTTAGATTATGACAACTGCTACAAGTGCTCCCCAAAAAGACCTTAGAAGGAGGAAGAAAAGAGGCTCTGACCTTGGCAAAGAGTTCAAGGCAGGCTTCCTGGGGACATGAAACTTGAGCTGCCACATGAAGGACGCACCAGAGGTCATTTGTTGAAAGGCGGGCAGGCAGAGATGAGCACAGGTGGGAACCCGAGGTCTGGTCAGTGTGCTGGGAGTGGAGATTACTATTCCAAGGGGGTTTGACCATCCACACTAAGCATCTGGCCAGTGTGCTGGGAGTGGAGAATTCCTCGAGTATATTCCATCCATGTCAAGTAACTATGTCTTCTTTCTAGCAGCCGGGGGAAGACATCACAGCGCTTGAAGCAGAGAAGTAGCATTTTGAAAAGATTTTTCTGCCTTCGATTAGCCAGTCCTACCAAGCAACTCCAAGTGCATGTGCTTCCAAATAAGACTGCCCTAGCTGAAGCAAATGGCACTGACACAGAGATACCCAAAATGCTTACAGCGGTGCTCCACTGCTCTCACTCACTCGGGACTGGCCTTCAGGTAGCCAGAAATGCTGTGTCCAGCCACCTCCTTCCCACCACACCTCCTGGTGTAGGCAGAAACCCTACTCGCCTGCTCATGGCCACATCCCCAGGCACCTAAAGTGTTGTCTGGCATCTTACCGGCTTTGTCACGGACTGAGGACCCTAATAGTCAGCTTTTAATATTCCAAACAAAGATTATCCAAGAATGTTCTCTCTACTTCTACTTGCTGATCTGTCCACATGAACTGGGCCATTTTTGGTATTTCTCAACCTGCACCTGTGTGGGCAGATGAAGTCATGGGTAAACGGCACACGAGGGTTCTACATTCTGGGAGCTACAAAGAGACTTTCCCAGGGATTTTCGCTGTATATTCGACAATATAGGAATGCACACAACCCACTGTAAAACACCTTTTACAGTGCATGAAATGCTAAAAATGAGCCCTGAAATACTATGCAAATATAGATCAGTTATTTTTAAGTCAAAATGGATACAATCTAAATTAAGGGGCTAGTTACTAAGGTTACAAAGAATGAGTGAATGAAGTAAAACAGTATTTCAGTTAGACTTATTGACAAGTGGAAAAATATGTGTGTTTAATAACGTATCTCCACAGAGAGCTGTGACAACACATCTCCCCGAAGAGCTACATGTCTACTCATCTAAGTATATCTATTCTTTTTTTATTTTTCATCTGTTATATAAAAACCCTGACCATATATATACCGTTGTCTCTACAAGCTGATGAAAATGGAAGTGTATAATCTAACAAACTGTGAATGTGGCCACACCGTATCTGCCTTTGAAAAGAAAATAGATGATAATGTTTTAATGATATGCGGCTTTTTCCAAATTCCAAAGACTGTACAGAATGTTTTTGTGCCCAAATTCTGAAATTAGGCATGGAAAAAAGTTATAGGGATAGACAATAATATTTCACCTACATGTAGATTACAATAAGATCATTTAGAAATAAAATATCAAAGGCGAGGCATAGGAATTTGAGTTTTTAGCCTGCAAAACAAAAGAATCGTTGTATCCTCATGAATCTTCAAATATATAAGGGGATTTTTCAAAAGAATCATTGGAATACAATAATAGAAGAGGAAAACTGGCATGAATTACCTCATGAAGAATTGAAATCTATAGTCAAAAAAAAACTCTGTTGAAAACTATAAATGAGTGATTTAAGAGATCAAGGTGGAAAAGCAATGAATGCCTTTCATACCCAATCTCATGCCTTCTTGGAAGAACTCACATTAGTCCAGTTTTAAATTGCCATGTAGAGTAAAATCACATTCCTAAATATTTTCATTCTTAAAATTGAAATGAACTAGTTTGTAACAAAACTGAACTCATCAGGTCCCTAAGAAATGTCTTCTTCACATGGAAACCACTCCATTTTTAGTACTGCAATATCGCCATTAAAAGAAACAAGTACAGCTGGCCTTCATTATTAGTAAACTACCCTTACTCTTGCTTAATTTGGGTTTTACAAGTCATTTTCTTTATAGATCAGTAAGTCATAAACTGAAATAGGTATCATAGTCTGTTTATAATCTTTTTCACATCCAGAAATCATGAGTCTTTTAGTTCATCATTATGCAGGATTTCTAAGTCATTATTTTTTTGTGCCTCTTGACAGAGTACAAAATAAATCACATTTTATTACTTATAGAATGGCAAAAGCCACAAGGCTATACACAGCTCTCTATTACTTCTGCCTTTATAAAGGATATTTACCAGCACAGCCCTAACTCTGATACTTAATCTCCTTAAATTCTGATCAAGTTATTAACATTACCTATATTTGACTGGATAACAGCCATTCTTCCATATTTTAATATTGAGGGGAAAAAATTAACACTGCCGCCCTTATATATTACTCATTTTCATGTCCTAAGGCTCTCAGTTTCTATATTCAAATACAAAGCATATAAAACCCAAGCTATGCTGGACCAGGCCACTTCAAATACTAATGCATATGAATCCTAATAGCGTTAATTCCCATTCTTCCTTCTTATACATGAGGGTACTGCATCATCGGAACTCTCGCCATCCTTCTAAATGTATGTTCCTTTCATTCTGTAGCAGCACTTCTGCTAATTTGTGCTGATTTCCATGATCAAATATTAGGTTACCCTTCTGCACCTTAGGGTTGTGAGCTACCACAGAAAGTCTCAGCAAATCATACTGTTAGGATATCTTTAATGTCTTATTTGCCAAAAGATCCTTTGGGTATGAAAAATATTCAAAAACAACCAATAAATTATAGACATATTAAGGGAACACATAATGGTACACATGAACGTTGTCTGGACTTATAAAAAGTGAAATTAATCTATAAAGCATGACTAAGGTTTTGATGAGGAAGGCACAGCAGAACAAACCTCTGCTTTAACCTGCTTATTGGAAATCAGACTCTGCAAGCAAATGGCTTTTCAATACTTCAGCGGGTTTCCTCATTTTGGGGCAGAGGAGGAATTACACACACATGTGGACAGTGCTGGACTGGTAGGTGTTTCGCAACCTTCTTTACAGGAAATGAGACCCTGATTTCCAGTGTTTGCCAATGTCTGTGGTATAAACACTTCCACCACGACCAACTGCAAGCCACAAATGGAAGGCCAGTAGCCTCACAAAATGCCTGCAAATTTAACAACTGGCCCCTATGGCCCAGGACGAGCTGGCTCCAACCCGCCACTTGAGCACTTGAAACAGCTCGTCTAGGCAAATAAGTTGCTACATATTACTCACACAAAAAGAAAACTTACATATATATCTTAACAAATCCATCCTTTCAGAGCATATGGTAGGTTTTTCTAGAGGTCAGATTTTCACTCTACATACATACATCTCCTACCTTTCTGATCACATCTCTTACTACCATTGCTTCTGAGGTCCCTCATGGAGTAACATCAACGGTTTGGAAATGCATCAGCTTTAAGCACAGAATTAGCTATGGCCATATGTCTGGTGTCTAAAATGAAGCAGGTCAGGCTTAAAAACTCAGAGAGCAGACCTCTAAGAAATTTCATGGTCTGATCTACCTATCCTCTTTCATGAAGTTCTTGCATGAATGTATGTTGGTGAATGAATACTAGTCTCCCTTAGATACAGACTCACACACAGTATTCTATTCCAAATACAGAAATAACTCATTTCAGTGTAACACTAACCTGGCATATTTAATAGATATATTTTTATTTATACAATTTATGTTCTTCTGCAATGGTGCATAATTCTAAAGTGAAAAGCGGCCAAAAGGGATTGTCAAATACTCCAGCTATCCACCTACTTCCTCTGAAGTTGAATAGCACATACCCTTGAACAAAGGGTCTCAGAAATAGAAGAGCAATGAGCTAACACCAAGAAGGGCAAGGAATAGCTGCAGACAAAGCAAAACTCCATCCATACATACTACCATATGAATGGCACCTTCCCAGGCTGAGCAACCTGACTATTGAGTGCTCTCATGTGCTGCTCTCGTGTGCTGCAGGATTGAGAGTAAACTGGCACCACCAACCGAGAGAATCGTGGCAGTGGCAATGGAAATGTTCGAGGGCTAGGACTTTTTCCCCAGCACTTCCACTTGCAGGAATTTCTTTCAGAAATAAACTCCTACTTACATGAATAGGTGTACATGTAAGAATGCTCATAGTACAGTTCATAATACCAAAAACAAGACAGCCTAGAGGCCCACCAACAGACCACTGGAGATATTAAGTCTGGTAAATTCATACAGAGGAATAAAATGCAACCTTTGGAGGGGAGAAAAAAACAGGCAAGTCCTGAAATGAAACAAAACAAGTGAAATGCACTGAAATGAAATGAGTTGCAAGATAAGTTGTTAAGTGGGAAAATACCTGCATAAAAAATGAATACAGTATGTTACCATTTGAGTATACATAAGATTTATAAATGTCTGTATACATAAAACACCCATGGAAGGATCATAAATACCTATAAGAACGGTTGCTTCTGAAGAGGCCAATCCTTTTGTATCATTTAAATATTTTATAGCACCAATGGATGGATAAATTTTAAAAATTGAAAATATCTAGAAAGATCTGTCATAATATGTCAGTTGTTTAGGTTTTAAATGATTTAAGGCCCACATAATGTATTTTTTCACAAGAAGATCTAACAACCCAGCATAATTGCACCTATGCCTTCATCCATTTTTTTAAATGGCTCTCCCACTCACTCGTCTAGTGCCCTTTCTCTTCGCCTCTGCTGAGGTGGTGTTCGAGCCAGCGTCCCCAAAGTCACTGTGGCTACTGTGCTCCGTAGGCAGGACTTGAGAAAAGCAAAGGTTGTTTTTGGCTTGAGGAAAATTCTAGAAGTCAAGAAAAATTGCAAGGAGTTATAATATATTGTAACATGCAACATGTTACAGCCTGATAGAACCGATTCCAACATCATCACTCTCATTAATAACTTCACACTAAAAAAATATAATACACATTAGTACATGTGTGTGTAGAGAGGTGGGAGGGGGAGAGAGAGAAAGAGACTAAAAGTGACTGCTATCAGAAATATCAGTGACTTCATTTTTATTAATCTCCTGTTTTTCGTGTCAATACTTGCTTATCCCCAATATTTTCCACCAAACCCCATGATGACACCTCAAAAGTGAACAGACAGTCAGTTAAATCTACCAGTTAAGAAGCTTATCTGGTTGTCCAACCCTGGCAAAGAACATGTGAAACAAATGAAATCGTATAAACCTAGCCCTGGAGGAGTTTAAAGTCTTAAAATAGCAACCATGTATCTAAGAGAATATTGGAGTGGCAGATTTACACTCAATTTCCCTGGGAACAAGGATGCTCTCTTTTTTATTTTTTGCAAAGAAAGTACAAAATTTATTTATCTAGAAGTGGCACTTACATACTGGATTATTCTTAAACCTTGCAATCTTTAAAAAAAAACAATATTCAACCTAAACAGAGCCGTTTCCAATCCATGCTATGGGAAAAAGTACTAGCACAAAAAGCTGAACTCGTCAAACCAAAGCAGATACTATTATCAGTCTTAGAAATTCATTTCAAAAAAAAATATTGCATGGCAGTTCCATTGTTAATGTTTTTGAGGTAACTCCATAGTGTGTTCCACAGTGGCTGCACCAATAAGATCCAGCAATCTCACTTCTGGGGATTTATCCAAAGAAACCCAAAACACTGATTTGAAAGAATATATGCACCCTTATGTTCACTGCAGCGTCACTTACAATAGCCAAGATTTATAAGCAGCCCAACTGTCATCAGGAGATGAGTGGACAAATGTTATATGATTCACAAGGTAACAGTTAAGTCCATGCGTGTGGAGTCAGCCTGGCTGATGTGCTTCCCCGTCTGCTTACACACCTGTGTCCTTGTAAAAGTTCATTGCATTCCCTCTGTCTCAGTTTCCCCACCTATAAAATGTGAATGGTGCCTGGCTGGTGTAGCTCAGTGGATTGAGTGCGGGCTGGGAACCAAAGGGTCCCGGTTCGATTCCCAGTCAGGGCACATGCCTGGGTTGCGGGCCAGGTCCCCAGTGAGGGCCATGTGAGAGGCAACCACACATTGCTGTTTCTCCCTCTCTTTCTCCCTCCCTTCTCCTCTCTCTAAAAATAAAAAAATAAAAAAAAATAAAATGTGAATGGTAATACCAACGATGAAAAGATGGGTGTCAAAATTACATGAGATCCTACAAATAAAGAGAATAAAATAGTATGTAGAATATAAAGAGAGCTCAGTCAGTGTTGCATATTATCCTATCCTAAATACCCAGTGTCCTAACATGAAGCGCATTTTAAAATCCCACTACCTCAGGCTAAAAAGTTTTTGCACAGCAAAGGAAACTATCAACAAAATGAAAAGTCAACTCACTGAATGGGAGAACATGTTCAGTAATACATCTGATAAAGGATTAATATCAAAAATTTATAAAGAACTTAGAAAACTCAACACCAAAAAGCAAAGCAAAACAAAACATAACAATCCTATTTAAAAAGGGGCAAAGGACCTGAATAGGCATTTCTCCAGACAGGACATACAGATGGCCAATACACATATAAAAAGATGCTCAACATCAGTAGTCATCAGAGAAATGCAAATTAAAGCCACAATAATACATCAGCTCACAGCTGTCAGAATGATTAGCAATAAATCAATAAACAAGTGCTGACGAGGATGTGGTGAAAAGGCAACCCTAGTGCACTGTTAGTGGGAAAGCAGGCTGGTACAGCCACTGTGGAAAGCACTATGGAGTTACCTCAAAATATTAAAAATGGAACTGCCTTATAACCCAGCAATTCCACTTCTGGGAATTTAGCCAAAGAAACCCAAAACACTGATTCAAAAGTAGATATGCACACTTGTGTTCACTGCAACATTATTTACAATAGCCAAGGTTTGGAAGCAACCCAAGTGTCCATCAGAAGATACGTGGGTAAAAAAGCTGTGGTACATTTACCACATTGTGGTGCATTTACGGCCATCTACTTGGCGGTAAAAAGAAAGGAAATATTATCCTTTGCCACAGCACAGATGGACCTGGAGAGCATGATGCTAAGTGAAGTAAGCCAGTCAGAGAAAGACAAGCACCATATGACTCCACTCATATGTGGAATCTAATGAAAATGATCTAACAGGCAAAATAGTGACAAACTAATAGATAGAGAGCAGGCTGACAGCTTTGAGTGGGAGGTGGGGAGGGGGCTATTTAGAAAAAAAGAAAAAAGAAAAAACTTGAAAGTTACGGTTCTATAATATTGTGGGGTGTTTTTTTTTTTTTCAAACTAAAGGTATAGATAAATGCAAAGGTGCCCTTTCTCTCCTGAAAAATTAGAGTGGGGAAAATATGTAGGATGTTTACCTGGACCAGCTTTACATACAAATTTTATTCTCTAGATTACTAATTCACATGGTAGAGAAGTATCTCAACATTAGTCTCAAGAGGAAGTAACTTCCATGGCACCTTATACCATGTGCCCTCCCCTAGTGTAAACGCAGTGACGGCCAGGTGCTCTAACCTCACTTTTGTTCAATAAAAATCTGAAGAAACAAGAGTGACAATATAATGGCTGGGAGTTAAGACATGCCCGGCAGTGCCCAGAATGGCTTTTATAACAGAGAGTACACAGGCGTTGGTCAACATCTACATACAAATGGTGTGCCAGGAACCAAATAAAAGCCCAAGTCACTGTCACCATTGGGTATATTCAATGTACGTATCGAATGCCTATGTGTGCCGGGCGCTGAGGGCTCTGCAAGGACCCTGCCATCGAGGAGCTTATGGATTGATTGGAGCCTGATCTAATAGATCAGGTATTTATACTTTATTTCTATAAAAAGGGTTAGAAGATAATTACTGCTCCAACATGTCTGAATCAAATACTGCATGATGTAAGAGAAAGTGAGACGCATCCCTGCTAACTGCACTCCTTCTTAGAAAAACAATCGGATTTCAAGTCATTTGTTCACAGGAGAGCGCCTTAAAGCCACAACAGCATGAGTGTCCGCCCCATTTTCCAAATGAAACAGAGGAGTTTCCTTTCGTGATGAGGAAAGTAAATTAGCATGTCTATCCTCGCTGAAACAAGTACTTGAGCAAATCAGACTTAGTACTAGTCCTTAACAAAACTTTCTTATTGTTTATTGTGTTGAGTAAAGAGTTCTTACGCATACCCAAACCCACGCCCACACCCTGTTTCACAATTTCAAAAAGTACATGCTATGTATCAGGCTTATATTTTCCACGGCAGGAACTTGGTCCGCTGCCCGAGAAACACGGTCCCCAGACTTCCTCTCCAGTGTTTCTGATGGAGTGTTAATGTCTTCTGTTCAAGATCAGGCATCCAAGTTAGAAAGCAGCACCTCCAGTGCCACACCTATCCCATCAGGAAAAACTCACTGTATCCTAAGAATCAGTACGTGTAACAACTAAAGAAATACACAAGTTCAGAACTTCAATGCCACGTGGGGAGAAAAACAAGCTTTCAGCCCTGTTTTTAGAAATATGACCTTGAACAGATCAACTTTAAGTAAAACAGAATCTGGGGTAGCGCCTACTTTTGTATTAAAACTATTTCTGGAATTCTCTCATTTCATCAGCTGTGGCATTCGGGAAAGACAGGTGTTGGCTGATACCTCTGCGTCTGAGCTGCAGGGGAATGCGCCCGCCGCGGGCCCGGAGCCAGCCAGGTAGAGCCGCGAGGCTGCCGTGTCCTGGCTACTCACCAGCTCTGTAAGCAAGGCTCCCTTGTGCCATGCTTTTAAATACCTTCCTTTTACAACTAGATTTTGATTTTTTTTTCCTCAGAAACAGCTAAATCTCTGTTGAGCTACCAAATCATATTTTATAACTTTGTGTGTTCTGCCTTCCTTTTTTTTTTTTTTTGCAGCTGTTACTTTTAAGAGAACATTTTGCTTTACAAATGAAAATGGAGGTTTTTATTTAAAGAAGGAATGTTTCTGCTTGTTGTCAGCTGGGCATCCGCTATATTGTTTTATCACCTCGAACCTGCTTAAAACATCTTCATAGGCAAACTGTGCAGCAGCACAGCAGTTTAAATGCTCAGAGTTACGAACCTAATAGAAAAGAGAGAAACTGAACCGTAAACCAAGTCGGATCCTGGAGGACACAGAGAGCTAACCTGGGCCCACTTTTTCTCCAGCGGGAACCACTTAGGGCACCATCGCCGCAGTCAGTAAAAAGGATTCACAGCAGGAATTGTTCTTTAAGCCACCAATGGCAAAAAAGTTGTGCCACACAATTAGTGCCATTTTCATCAAAATATTTATATGTCTATGCATACATATCATACCCACGTTAATCGGTTATGTTCCTAATATTTCACCAGAAATTGTAGGGACCTATGGGAGCTAGGATAATTTAAGGTTAAATACAATTCTCTGAGGACAGACACATGTTCTATTTGCTTGAACAAAGGTCAAATGATGCAACTTTCAAAACGAGAGTTGCTCAATTTGGCGGGGGGTGGTACATAGGGCGCGCTCTTCTACTTCACAAAAGAATCTACCTTGCTGTTTACTGCAGAATTAGTATTCATCCATTCGTATGAAAGAACAATTAATACTATATAAGAAATAAATTAGTGTAGTGAAGGAAAAGGTGCCTCACAACTCCTGATTCCGAGCCCTCTCTCCTTCCCCTCCCCTTTCCATGGGGCACCTTTACCTGCCTTCCACCATCTACCTGCTTTCCTCTCGGCTCCCAGTGCCTTTATCATTCCATTCCTCCCATTGTACTGAAACTGCCCATCACTCTGTCTGTCTTCACTACCCCAGGTATACCTCCAGGGCCGGGAAACCGGGGCTGCTCTTCTTTACCTGAGTCATTAAAAATAAATGTTACCGACCTGAAATGATGTCAGTTAAAAGAACCAAGGTAGGCAACAGCTTCAAATGGAATTCACAAAATGGCAAGTGCCTCCTATAAACATTCCAGTGGCACAATTTATTATTCAAAGCCTCCATCATAAACAGAGCATTCCAAAGGTGGTACAGTTCGAAGGCTTTATCCCTAGGCCTGACTTTTAAACTAACTTGCTCCCCATCCATGTATCTCCAAAGAAATGTCACTGCAATTTAAAGTGCTTTCTACATGTAACTTCTCTACGCTTTTCAGGTATTGTATTTGAAAACTGCTATCAATGATGGCTAAAATATGTCACATTAAAAAATAAAACATTTTGATAGACATATCACTATATATAGTGGATACTTTGTTAGGAGAAACACTTTGCTTTAAAATAAAAGCAACAAAACACATGCTCCACCGAACAAACTCTGGCGTTCTGTACTTTCACAAATTCATTCCACTGCCTTAAGCCCATATAGCATATCAGCTGTAATCTTTCAAGAAAATATAAGGGTGTCCTTCTATTACATGATTTAATTTTGCTGTAATGCCTGCCTCCCCCCAAAAAAAGTCTCTTTATGTTTCTAATCAAGGAGTAGTCAATTATTTATTAAGTCCCTACTATGTGCAAGCTTTGTGCTCTGGCGGGGGGTACAAATATGTATTAAAGTGCCTCAGCTTTCACAGAGGCAAATTTGGGAAATGAAAATTAAGGGACTCATTTTAAGGGACTCAAGACAGTCTAAGAAAAAGTCTTGAGGACAGGGAATTTGATTAATTACCAAATAAATAGACAAAGCTTGGCAAAAAAGAAGAAAATAGGGACTAGGTAGCCTTGGACAAATTCATGAAAGAATATTTGAACTAAATTGGATTTTACTTAGTGGAGAAAAGCGGGGAGACAGACCAAGCATTGTCCTGAGCAAATAAAATGAGACGCAGGAAAAACTGGCCAGGTAGCTCAGTTAGTTAAAGGGAAGTCCCAATGAATGCAAAAATAAATAGAACGGCAAACCAATGTCTCTCTGTCTGTCTGTCTGTCTGTCTGTCTCTCTCTCTCTCTCTCAATTCGATAAAAAAATAAAAAATTTAAAAAAGAAAAGTTCAATGGAAAAGGTTTTATCAGACAAAAATTCTAAAAGAAGGAGAAAGTAAGTTAGAAAGACAGTTTGAGCTCTTGAATGTCTAACCAAGATGTCATACCAAGGTCGAAATTCATTTTCAGGCCCCTGATAGGCTTCCACTTGAAGTGGTAGTTCTCCAAGTGCGGTCTAGGGACCATGGGCATCAGCGCCACCCAGGCCCTGGCCCTATCGCAGATCTACTATATCGAACACTCCCAAGTGGGACCTAGCTTTGAACAAGCCTTCTGGCTGATTCCGATGCATATTCAGGTTGGAGAAGCACTGGTTTAAGCAAATTAAAATAATCAGAGCAAATTAAAATAAGGCGATGTATCCACTGTACATGCTGACAGCATGTACCACACAAGATGTGACCTGCAAGTCGGGCACGAAAGAGAATTATCAGAGCCAATTTCCAGAAGGCTGAAAGGAAGAGAAAGTAAATGTTTTTTAAAAGATCTGCTATGTGACATTTAACAGCATTTCAAGATCACCTTTTAATGTTCTATTACAGCCTCTCTCTTAGAAGCTTATCATAAAAGGAAATTAAAAATGACTAAATCTTAGAGTGGAGATTACAGCCTTCTTGGTTTTGCTCCTCTTCTGAATAAGAAGTAGGAAGATTTCTCATCATGATACATGCATCGGGAGGGAATTGGACAAAAAAAGAAGTAACATTTACTGGAGACTTCTGTCAGGCGGTTCACATGCATTATGCCATTTAATCCTCACGAAAAAAATATCACAAACCAGGCTATGTTATTGCCCTTTTATATAGATAAGAAAACCAGGGTTCAAAGAGGCAGGAAAACTTGAAAATAACCAATTTGTAAGCACAAAACAAGGAATTAAGTTCTTTTGCTTCTATATCATACCATCTGCCAAGAAGCCCAGAGATTCCATAAAAACAGAGAATTTGTATTATTCCCAGTTCACTTGATGTTTGAGAGATTCTTCAAAGGTTTTCATATGGTGAATACAGCAGGGATAATATTTTACAAATACTGAACTGATTGCATTTTGTTTGTCCATGACTTCATTACTTTCTCACCAGCCACCACCTCCAGGGGAGTGGGTGTCAGGTGTCGCCCGACCGCTTTAGGAGACAAAAGTCTTCAGTCTTGGCTGAAGGGCTCGAGGTCCAGCGAGGACGAGAAAAGGCAGCAAACCCACCCCTGCCCCAGGAGTCGGGGGAAGAAGGGAGGTGAAGGGAAGGTTGTTGTTCCCCCAGTTCCCCAGTTGCTCCTCCCTGAGCTTTACATCAATACAGAAAAGCCAAAGAGAAGAGGGATTTCCAGCCTAAATTCTGTTTAGGAATCTGTGAAGAGGTTGCCTGGTGGGCTCCCTGGCAAAGAACTTAGAGTAAACTTGGAGGTACAGAGTGCTCAGAGGGAGGGCTACCCCCAACCCAGGCTCTAAGGCACCCTCCTGGGGAGTATCAGAAAGTACCTTGCCACAGCCCCACCGTAACAAGTGATCAAGGTTACAGGGTGGCCAGAGGCCAGGTGAAGGCCTATCGGGCTAGAAAGGCCATTGTGAGGGGACTGCCTTGCAAAGGGACCCAACAGGTCCTTCCCAGGTCGCTCAAGATCAGATCACAAAGCACAGCAACCGCAGACGTCAGCCACATGGGCCAGCAGGGCCCTGGAGATGGGAGGAACCCAAGGAAACTCTCTTGTCCCCCTTCCCTGGGAGGATCACCCCCTTGTCACTCTCCACACCATCAAGCAGCTGATTCCTTAGCTATCTGCTATTTAGTATTTAACAAACATATAATAGCCTTTATTATATCCAAGGCACTATTCTAAGCACTTTATAAATGTTAATTCATTGCATACAATCACAATAATGAGAGGTAAAGACTGTTCTTATCCCTGTTTGCAGATTAAAAGAAGAAAAAGAAAGAAAACTTAGGCACAGAGAGTTGCAAAAAGGCTAGGTAGTAGAGCCGAGAATCAAAGCCATCGCTGCTTAGCCACAACACCAGAGCAAGTACCCCACAGGTTCCACTGTTACCTCACAGAGCTCAGCCGGTCACCCAGAATTTTAGATTCGACCGCACTGTTCTGTTTTCTTGTTGCCCCACAACCAGAGAGGTTATGTGAGCGAAGAAGAGAGGGAAGAGGAAGAAGAAAACAGAAGGAGAAGGGAGAGGAACCTACATTCCTTTTCATATCCAAGTGGCAGTTTAGGGACATTTTCCATTTGGGTGAATAAAAATGGAGGCAGTTCACAACTTCATAAAAGTCCTTCCCAAAGGCCATGAAGTGGGCAGCGCCTGGAGCGAGCAACGGTGACTCATCTGCCTGGCTGTGTGTCTCTTACCTCGTCTGGTTACCACTGGAAACTTGAACTATGAAGCATGGCTTGAACCTAAGTGAAATCAAAAGACATACTGTTCTTCTCATTTTTTTTTAAATGTCCACTTCAACAGGTATCCATCGGGTGCATTTCACTTTTTCCCCACAAGTCCCCAAGGCTGAAGTGCCAACCTTCTTCAGCAGACCAAACCTGGGCTTGCTCACGTGCCTGGAGAGCAGAGCCGCCTGCCTGGGTAAGATTTCACACCCTGACTGGCAGAAGGTCAAACCTCAGAGCAACAGGAAGCGAAGCCAAAAGTAGACTGAATATAGTTCTAGAAGTTGAATGCAGTGTTGTCAGAAACGCACTGCGCATTTCAGGATTCAAATACATTCACTTAAAGTAGAAGGTGTTTTCGAGGCTTCATGGGTTCCATTCATTACTTTTCTCCCAGATGAAACACAACCAAACGGAGCCACTCCCGACGGTGACATAATCTCTCTTCCCGATGGACTGCACTATGGGACACACGGCCCAATAAATGTGGCACATTTGGGGCACTGACAGTACTTTCTATTTTTCTGAGATTTGGTTCAGCTTTTCAGATCTAACATGCCACAGACTAGGTCCTAGGCGATGGTGTTAGTACAATGTCTGTAAAAAATGATTCTTTCAGGGAGGGGAAGAAAAAGAACAGTGCTTTCAATGTTCAGTATCCTTTACATCTGCTGCTCAGCTGGAAACACTGTTAAAAGGCCATTAGAACCTGAACGTAACAGACCTCGAATGCTATGAAAGGCAGGGAGCAATTTGCTGTTTGTGTGAGGAGTATCAGCCCCAGCCACTTCCTTTTCAAGGGCTGAAAACAGCTTCTGTCATGAGCCGTGAAAATCAATTCCACAGTAACCAGGCTGAACTGTGGCTTAGGTGGCGTATACCTCCAGGCTGGCGCCGCGCAGCAGAGCCGCCTTCTGGGCACCCAGCACACCTTCCCGAAGGCCCAGGCAGCCGCTCCCTGGAAGTGCCTGCGAGGCAAGGGGCAGACCTGGGACTTCCAGGAACCTTCCGGCTTCTCTCTCGGGACTCTGGTTCTCTCCAACGCTTAATTAGGTTAAAATCGGAATTGTCACTCTGAATGAAGATAGCTTTAGGAAATGTCGAGCTGGGAAAAAGTCTGCTCTTGCTTATTTGTATTCCATCATGCTATTTGTCCTGATTATAGTAATTGTGAGAGAGGCCCATTTTTTTTCAAAATAATACTATTTCAAAGCCTTTCCACACATAGAGCATTTTTAAGCTTTTTTCAAATACAAGGTCATACTTTCTAAAGTAAATATTTCAGAGGAATAACGATGGTTTTGTCAAGAGCTGTACCATATACACTAACGGTTATAAAGGTTAAAATTCACCTTTAAATGTGTTCTATAAGTTTTTTCATTTATAGGAAATTGTCATTCTGGTTATAAATGCAATCTTGGTTACAACACAGAACTAAGAGTATTATAACCTATATTTCTACATATAGTAAACCCTTTGCTAAATTGAAAACCTTTGTATAATTTATTAAGCATGTTCTGGATTGCCAGCTTTGGCTGGTGTGGCTCAGTGGCTTGAGTGCCGGCCTATGAACCAAAAGGTCACCGGTTCAATTCCTGCTCAGGGCACATGCCTGGGTTGCAGGCCAGCTCTGCAGTTGGGGGCGCTGAAGTAACCACACATTGATGTTTCTCTCCTTCTCTTTCTCCTTCCCCTTTTCTGGAAATAAATGAAATCTTAAAAAAAATAAATAAATTGCCACTCTTAAATCATAACAATTGGTTTAGGTTTATGCATGTAACTTCTTATAATACAGTTTATCTTTATATCAATAACCTAAGCTAAGAAACTGATTCAAAGTTAATTTGTTAAATTAAGATAACAATTTTACAAAATGAAAAAGTATAATTTCACGTTTCTTGCTGGTATAACTACCTTAAACACTTACCTTGTTGTTTAGACTGGAATTTAAGTGGTTTACCTTATACATATTTTCGTGACTAAAACAGAGAAGGTTGAGTTTATACAACATCCTCTCTGTTGTACAAAACACACCATGAAGAGCTCCGATTTTAAGAAATCTCCAAGGTGCCTTTCTTTGCAGAGGGAAAGGTGGCAATTGACAAGTGATTACATAGAGTAATTCTGTTGTTGATGGCATAAGATTTGCCACTTGCAACCTATTTTGTATTCAATTGAAACTGACCTTTTATAAGAGCCATGTGGTAATGTAAGGAAAATGAATATATTATTTATTGCAGTCCTATAAAAAGATTGGCCTAAGCTTTTAACGTGGTACTTGACCTCCTGGTGTCTGAATACCCTCAAGTCTGTGAAAGAATATTGAATAAGATACCACTTAATCCAATGAGTAGTAAAAGCACAATAAAAGCCTTTCACACATTAGCACTTGATAATATAAAAGTAACAGTAAACTATGTTCTCTTAGTCTGATGCAAATATACAGCTGGAGGAGAAGCTGTAATAGATCAAGTAAGAGTGTTCAAGAATCCCGTGTTTCTAGTTTATTAATACTTTAGAATTATAAATTCTGATTTTCAAATGAGAGCCCTCATTATGTCAAAGATCTTTTAAATGTTTGTTAATCTTTTGCTGTAAAAAAAAAAAGAAATAAAAAGAATGTCAGCTATTTAACTTTACCATTTTTTTTAAGTTTTAAAAGGTCCCAATCATTGGAATTTGGAATAAAACAGAAAAAACAAATAGCTAAAGAACAATATTTTTCTACTTTTTTAGGAAAAAGTTGAGGACTGCCATTTTAAAATATCCATCACATCTAAAAGCATGGTGGCTTTTTTCAAGTTCATTTCACAACTGCTATTGAGTTTGAGGTTTCCAACCCAGTAAGAAAATAATAATTGAAAGTTATTCATCTTTTTTTTTGGGGGGGGGGAGCTTCAAAGTGCTTTCTTTGCAAAGAAGTTCATTAAAATTAATTTTTAAAAATAACTCCTATGTACCCATAGAAAGCTTGCCATATTGGCAAAGAACAATAAAGATCTTACAGTGAAAGAAACTTTCCAGTACCTCTATAAAACAGTGGTGAGGTTCTCTCCTACCCGTTCAGACATGCCCTTGGTGGCTGGCTTAGGCCCCTTTTGTTCCAAGGATAGGTGTTCATGGATTGAATTGATCCCAGCAATCTTTCTCTTAGTTCCTCCAGTGGCCAATGTAAACAGTTGAAAGAAGGTTGAGAAGATGAGAAGATCAGGGGTACAATCTGGAGTAACAATACATTCTGGGTGATGATTTTCACCCAAGTTCAAGGTGAAAAATAACACAAGATCATTGTCCAAATAAGACTGTCTACCTGACAATAACCTGTATTTAAAATTACATTCAATGCCCAGAGACTCAAAGGATGATGCCCAGACCAATGGCATCAACATCACCTAGAACTTGCTGGAATGCAAATGATAGGCCCTACTCCAGAGCTACTGCATTAGAGACTTTGGGAGTGAGGCCAGGTGTCTGTGTGATTCTGATGCAAGATAAAGCCTGGGAAGCTCGACTCTAGATCTTTGGTTCTCCTCCCTGGATGCACATCAGAATTACTTGGGAGACAAGGAGAGAGAGAGGTAGGGGAGAGCATCCTGTCCCAAACCAATTAAGTCAGAATATCTGAAGATGGACCCCAAGTTTAGGCATCTTTTTTAACATCTCACATGAGTCCAGGGTAGCCCTGCCTCCTTCCTCAGTTATTTGGGATTCCCATTAAGATTATGAAAATTGCCCTGGCTGGTGTAGCTCAGTGGATTCAGCGTGGGCTGGGAACCAAAGGGTCCCGGTTCGATTCCCAGTCAGGGCACATGCCTGGGTTGCAGGCCAGGTCCCCATTGAGGGCCATGTGAGAGGCAACCATACATTGCTATTTCTCCCTCCCTTCCCCGCTCTCTAAAAATAAATAAAATCTTAAAAAAAAAAGATTATGAAAATTAACCAAGCCATTCAGTGGCCTTCTGGAAGGGGAGACAACTGGT